>CABEEJ010001392.1:35943-49036 GCA_901482245.1 Timema douglasi
GGGGGGGTTGGAGGGCGAATAATCTGAGTTTATCGCTTTATTGTAGTAAGAAGAAGTCTGTGTCAACCCAGAAGTAGGTATGCGGGGGATAGGTGGCGGCTTATTTTGCACATTCTTTAATGATGGCTTATTTCATTGGGCGCTTTTTTCATATACCCACTCTCGTTGCCGATCTGTGACCCAGAGTAAGAACTGTTAAACCCAAACGAATATGCTTCCGTAGCTAGACAGGCTACAAAATTTGGTCGATATCTGTTAGTTAATTTAAATTTGTCACATGCACACAAGCTAACAAACACGGAAATTGTTTTAGTAGTTTCCTTTTTTTTAATGAAAATTGAGGGAAAAAGAGTTGAGAATCAATTATTTAAATTGGGTATTATCAGTTTTAAGCTTTTTTTAACATTCAATAATATAAAAACCATATCAATTTACAAACTATGCTATATTTCTTTCAATTTTCTGTGTTAAAAAACACCTATATCTCTATTTTTTTAAGCGTGAGCTAATTGGAATTATGATACAATTTAATTTTGTTCATTTAGTTCGTTTGATTAAAACCGAAGCAATATGAAATTAGAATGTAAATAAAAAAAGGAGTTTATAGATCCAATGATAATTAAAACATTTAACGCGCTTGTCGTGTTGAGCTCGACTGCTGAGGACGGGGAGATCGAGGTTCGAATCTCGGTTGGGTGAACTGGGGGTGGTTTTACCTAAATGGTTTTCCACTCTCCCTCCACGCAAATGCGGGTTCACTTCCTCTAATTCAACCTTTCCAATTCCTTATCCATTAGAGTAATTAGTACTTAAAGCGTATAACCCGAACGGGTGCGATGCTAAATATTATTATTATTATTATTATAAACAAAATATTATGACAAATGAGATTAATCTCATCTTAAATAATGTTTACATATAAGTATCCGAAGCAATGGCAGTGTCATACAATCATCACAATAAGTCACAGATGACTAAGAGTTTTAGACTAGAACACAGATTAGATAAAGTCTGTTCAGCGTTGGAATGGTTTTCTGAAAGGCCTTTTTCCCTACCAGAACTCTAATATATAGTAGGATATTGGTAGGAAAAAAGAACTTTCAGAGAGTAATTCCGACCGTAAATGGAGTTTACCTTGTGGGGTATATTTCTACATGTGATTAATCCTTGCGGCTTTTCCATTTTCTCTCTACGCTAATACACTTACGCTTCTTCTAAAACCACACTCTTCTGCATTTCTACTTAGATTAAGCAGCTATCAGCTGGGTTAATTGAACGTATTTATAAATTTTTAAAAATATAAAACAAATTATTTAGAGACGTGTCTTGCCCCCCTTCCAGGTTATCTATACATTTACATTAATGGGGTGAGAATAAAGAAGGTACAAAATGTGTTCGAATTCACAGAGAAGAGGAGCAAGAAACCATTTTTAAAATAAAACATAATTTCACTTGGTTGTGGTTCGACCCCCCAACATCACCATCACCCGGAAACCAGACAAGGTGAGACTGACTTCTTTAACCATGGGCTCATCAGTATACCACTAGAGGACTGACTCAGACATGTTATAGACTTCCAGAGATCTCGCGTTATGTAAGAGGTTTTTGTTATTTTAAAATATTATCTACGCCAAAATAGATGTGAAAGTCATCAACATGTCCTTTTTGGATTATAACCCATTAATTTTTTAATATGTATACTTTAAAAAACATGATGATGTAATATACGTTTATCTTAAACGATGCTCCACCTGAAATTTTTTAGCTCAGATATAAAATCAAATTGTTAGAAAAATAAATCTTCACTTGATCAAACTAATACAGTAACTTAAAATGATAGCAACAAACATTTTAAACTTAATTGATCATTTTTTTAGTTAAATACAGCAGTGTGGGGAAATAAATTAAAATTTAATGAGCTCCCTTATAGTGCAAACATTAAAACTTAGGTTATCAATAAAAGATCCACTTAATTTCTCATTCTACTGAGCCTGCAAAATTCATCCTAAAAGGGTTTTTTTTCTGAGAGAAGATCTAATAAGAAGAGTATAGATAAACTTCAGCTCAATTATATCCTGGTGCGTGCCACTCTAAGTGGAAGAAAACGTGTCGTTCATGTCGAGTGAAGCCAAGACAACCCCTTTTCCATTGTCTTGAGACAGACCCTCTGAACAAGCGTCGAATCGTAGCTCCAGGGGGTATTATGGACCAGGGGAAAAAGAACAAAGAAATTTCCTTTGAAAGCTCTTTTGGATATAACAGTAACAGGAAATTTAGAAACAGTAATCGCAGAATTTAGAACATCGATTCTCAATAACGTTGTTAGGTTCTGACCCTGATCGTCTACCCTGGAGGTTGATTTTGTAAACACAATTATGAATAGCCCTAGAATGAGAACCATGTCTTACTACCCGTTCTGGTTACACGCCTACGTATTAATTATGCTGGGGTTTTTTGAGATGAGCTACGATGAATTTATAGAAAGTGTACCCAAATTTGCGTGGAGAGAATGAAAAAAATAATTTTGAAAATGCCTCAGTACACTTGACCTAGATTTGAACCTTGATCAATCGTCAATGGCAGTTTAGTTAACTGCAAGAATAGTGCGTTATATAATGTGTTATTATTATTAGCACCACGTCTTACTACCCGTTCGGGTTTTACGCTTTTACGCTAATATGTAATGGTAGGGTTATTGTGAGATGAAATGGAGGACCTACAGTTTAACGTGGAATCCGAACCACGGTAGAGGCCTGGCATTCCTCACATTCACAAGATGTCTTGTCAGNATCCGAACCACGGTAGAGGCCTGGCATTCCACATATTCATAAGTTGTGATTATTACACGTCTTGTCAGAGGGGAAGGGGGGGGGGTTGGCAATCAGATAAATCTGTGCCGGGATCGAGGATTGAGCCCCGGACCCCAGTTCAGAGGTCCGACACCTTACCCTTAGACCACCAGGTCGCCTATATCATGTGGACACCGTAGTGGGTAGGTTCTACTTTAACTTGACTACTAAGCTGCGTCCAGACTAGCGAGCTAAACCTCGAGATGAGCATCGATCCGAACTTCGATCCAAACCACGTCGCTAGTCAAACCTCAACATTCCTGAGAACCATATTTTTCTTTATAAAGCTATGTACTTCAGTGAATGATAAAAGCAATGAACAGAGGAAAATTAAAATTGGCTTTCACGACATAATTTATCTAAACCTTGCAACAAAGAAAAAAAAGACAAGGCAGACAATGATGACAAACTCAACTGTACTTAAGGCGAGCGGAATATAGTGGAAATAGTTTTCTAGGCTGACTTAAATTTCAAGAAATTAGTAATCATTACAAAAACTTAACTCGAATGTCACCAAGTGATTAAACATCTAACTATTTCAATTAAGCCAAAAATGCAGAAAAAAAAAGTTCACGTTTAATAGAATTCATAAGTGTGTAGGAAAGACTCGCGATAACATAATATAGCGTATAACCCGAACGAGTAGTAAGACGTGGCGCTAAATAAATAAAAAATAGAAAACAATAACATTTATATGTTTCTTAACAACCGGTGATTCCTATACCAGTCTGCAATAACTATTTCAGGTCTCTAAACAGATTATACGAGTATAACATATAATTAATAAAGTATATGATAATTAATCTTATGGGGTATAAATAAGGAAGGAAGCATTTTAGAGGCAGTCTACCCACATTTGCGTTAAAGGAGAGTGGGAATCCAGGTAGGAATAACCACCTTTAATAGACCCAACCAGGATTCGAGCCCCGGTTTCCCTGCCTTGAGCACGCCAGTCTAACACGAGAATGACGTGTTATACCATTAGGCCACTACGCAACTGAAGCGGGCTGGGACATATTTACCTACAAAATTTACCTAGGGTGAAAGTTTATTATTTGCTATCCCCTCTCTCCCCAGAGGCAGTCTCAAACTCACTTCAAGTGTGCAACATATACAGTTATACAGTTTACAACACGCCAGTAATCATATGCCTGTAAATATTTTTTTAAATTTTAAGTTAATTTTTATTTATTTCCCTTGGCCTATTATAAAAAGAATTTATATTTAATATGTCATTTAAAAGAAAAATTTAAAAAAATCATTAAGGTGCCGTTAAATTTACAGCACGCAATTGCTCAGCTAATATTTCAAGCGTGTGTGACAAAGGATTAATTATTAGAAATAAACAGTAATTTAAAGTTGGAAGTGGTTCGGATCGAGGCTTGGCTCGTAGCGCCGTTCAATCAGTTTTGAGTCGAGCCTCGTAATATCCTTTGATGTTCGTCGAAATTCCGACATTCACTGGTTTGTTTGAGCATTCTGACGAACCCATTTATCCAACGTTAATAAGGCTCAGATCAAGGTTCGGCTCGCTAGTCTGGACGCTGCTTTGTACATTCCGTATGGATGTCTGTATATATCTTTGTACCACGATAACTGTCAAATGCGTGGACAAATTAAATAACTTATGTTTGTGAATTAAAATGTTTATAAATTTGAAAGTATATTTAAACTCCACCGCTAGTGTTATCTTGTGTAAGGCTACAGAAATATACGCACCCAATGAAGATTTCCAAGTTTAACTGGTAGTGATCGATTACGAAGAAGCAGCAATGACTTTGCAAGGAGGAAAATACTGTATTTTAAAGAAAAGTCGAAAAGAAATTAGAATAAAGTTAGTATTTTTATAATTTTATGAAAAAATACATAAAATATTAATTTAGAAGATAAGTTTAGTCTAGTTTTCGTATCTAGTTAATCTCAAAATTCTAGAATATTTGGCATGTGAATCGCATCGTTTGACCATAACTTTTGTGGCGGCCCCATAGACCACGGGTATAAGACAGCGCGGGTACATAACAGTGCAACTTAGTGGTCCCAAAAAAGAGCAGGCATAAAACAGTGCAAGTGTACAGTTGTACAGATTGCGAAATGTTTCGTGACCTTATAGTGGCCTCTTTCTTCTTCAAAACAGCACGAGTAAGTCTGTGTTTAACTGGGTAGCAATTGTACAGATCTTGCAACCAGCCTTAACGTGGCTTTCAATTTACTGGAAATGAGCTTTTAGGGTAGGTTAGGCTATGTTAGGTTAGGTCAGGATAGGCTACGTTAGGTTAGAGGACAATCTAATTTCAAAGGGTGAAGTTGGACAGCTGTTAAATCCAGAAGACTAATCATTTCTGATGTCAAACAAAAAAAAAAGGAAACAAACACTCGACTATATTTAGGCAATTAAGAATTACGCTCTTATGTACCTATGTTCTTTCCCCCCAACTTTTCGCTCGTGGTTTTAAGTACCCACTTTTTGTTTGCAATTTTAAGTACCCGATCTCTTAGGTAGCGTATTCATAGCTTTTCTCTTCCTTTAACATGTTTCTGTCCAAATGCCACTAGAGTCATGAAAGATATTCAAGAACAGTTGAGAATACGATTTGTATAAAAGCAAACCAAACGTAATTACTGAAGCTATATTTTTGTATTTACTTGGGTCTAAAAGTTTCTTTAATGATAAAGCTTGCAAAAATACTGACCCTTGTGTTTCCTTACACACTCCACCTTAATCCATGTGTGTGTGTGTGTGTGTGTGTGTGTTTATATAAAGGAAAGGATCGATGTGGATTGAAGAGACACGTTCCCTTCAGTTTGTTGTTAAATAGGAACACAGAGAGAGAAAGAAAGAAGATAAAAGGTAAGTAAACCAGTGGTATGCTCTGTTTAGATATTTATTCCCTCCCGCCTCAATGGTAAGATACATTTATTAATAAGACACTCCTTTCAATTATTGTCATTTATATAACGTGTGACCATAAATTCTGTGGCACATTTGTTCGTATTGTATCGTATCGGCTCAGCTATATATAATCTTGAATGAAAATGGGGGAAAAACTAAAATTATGATTATTTATTTACAATACAATACATATATATATATGGCATATACTTATTTAATATATAATTTCATGTAGTCATACACCATGCTATTTATTATGAGTTTTTCATTGATAAGAAAGAGTTTCTTTACTGCTAGCTGTTAAGATAAATAAAATAAAAAATTAACGTTTACCTATTTTCTTTTAAAAAAACACACGAACATAACTTTGATTGAACAAAAAGCCATATGTTTATTAATAATGGATAACTTAATATGAAACAAAGATTGTAAAGTTGTTTCAGTAGTATAATTAAGAATGACTGTGAAATTTAAATAATACTTTTCCCATACAAGTTAAATTTTTAGATGCAGATAGACATTTACCCATATCTGCAGTTTGAAGGAAAGGATTGTTAAAGGTTTCACACACAAACACTCTTTCAACTATTGAAGCGAATGGGGTAGGAATGTGTATATTATAAACGTGTTATTTGTTGTGTGAGTGAATGAAAGGCATGCAGATTTTATTCAAGCGAAAACTTTAACCCTCTAACCACGCTTTAAAAATAGCACACACATTGTTCTCGGTGAAAATATATTCACATTTTAAACAAAGTTAGCGTAAGCAAATAACCACCATAAAACGTTGAAGTTTTAAAAGGAAATAACATATTTAATTGGAATTCTAAATAGCTAGTCACAGTTTTGATAAGAATCCCGGAGTATTTATAATCATTCATATAGCTTTAACCTGCCCTCACATAAAAGAAATATTAAAAATAAAAAAGTTGTTATTTTACATATACATATTTTAATTGTGTTGGAAAGTTTATATCAGCACAAAACTTAAACATTAATTTTTATGTATTACAGTGAAAGTTATTGTAGATAAAATTAATTCAATAACCGGATTTCTTAATATGCTCTGCATTTTTTAAAATTATTCGAAAGTATATTTTTTATAGCTTTAAGCTTACAGTGGCTAGTTTTTCCTACCACGTAGTACTCATTTAGGCTTTACACATACACTAATTACTCTAGTGGGATGTAAATTAGTAGGGTTACTGTAGAATTTTAGAGGAAATTCACCTGTATTTTTGTGGAGAGAAAGTAGGAAGCCATTTAGTAAAAAATAGCTTCTATTCACAAGACCAAGATTCGTACCCACTATCACTAGAAATCCTGTCCATCACTAGATTGATGCATTAGGTTATACAAACACTGATGCTGGTTAAAACAGGTAATAAAAAGCTATTTGAAATATTCCGCACTTGAGATACAAGCGAGCTTATTAAAAATTTTTTTGTATACACGCTAACACATATTTTAAAATAATATGTATGTATATGGCTATATAAACTGTAATTTCTCTCCTAGAACCATAAAAAACCGTTTTAACACTCTCTCAAAGTTATCATACTATTAATCAATAATTAACAACAGGTCTCAAGCAAAAAATTAATTTTCGCTCTAGTGTTTTTTAATATAATTTAATATAGTATATTATACATGATATTGATAATACACATTTTATTTAGAGTCACGGAATGTTTCTGGTATATGCTATAAGTGAATTTCTAACGGCATGATATGTTGATTTATCCTACTTAGATAAAAATTTAGTAGCCCGGTTTTAACTAGTATGTTTATGGTTGGTGTGTATATCAATCTTGGTGACATCTTAAACGAGTGAGACTACTTGCAATAGTTAAATGACCACTTACTGTTATCTTTGAATAATGGTTGGTTTAATAAATGTTTATTAGAGTTTCTGTAAAGCAGCTAAAAAGAAATTGAGTTCTAATACATTCACAAGTTTAAGTATTAAATAGAAAGGCCGGTGCCTTACCGTTTTTTTAAATAAACACTAAAGATAAAAACAAATATGCACACTGATATGTAAATTATATTCTAGCAAAATTCCATCATTCTTTTTATTTTCTCGCTCTTTTACAGGTAGAGAAATTATTGTGATCGCCAAGAAAATCGAAATCATGATTTTTATGAATCTTGACGTTTCATGACCCCCAGAATCCAAAAAAGTGGTTTTTGAGTTTCCGTCTGTTTGTCTGTCTGTACCTCCAACTAGAGCCTAAACTATTTAACCGATCACGCTAAAACTTGGTATCTAGGGTTTTCATAGGGTTACCCCAAGTTTTTTTTTTTTGAATTGGATATCTAACCCTAAAATTAATGGTAGTTTACTGAAGGGAAAAAAGAGAAAAAAGCCATTTGCTCAAAATCGGCTTGAGTGGTTTTGATTAAATTTCTTTTCTAAGCATTTACAAATATTCCAAACAAAATGGCTCCTCTCAATATTTCGGAAAAATAACTTAATGGGCTTCGGTCTGAAACGTAAATTATCTTTTTTTTAATAATATTCCCTTAACTATTTGAGATATGAAACTACTTATCGTTACAAATATATAATTCTATTTCTATTACAAATATTTTATTTGAAGCATGTATTTATAAAATCAATAACTTTCAAGTTTTGTGTAAATACATATATTTTTAACATTTCAAACACAAAAGTATTACTACAGCAAAATAAAATTTATCCTGAAATGTTGATGGATGTAGACGTCTAAAGACACCCAAAACCTAAAAAGTGGTATTTCCAATGACGTCTGTCTGTGTGTTTATTTAAACTTAAAATTAAGAGTAGTTTAATAAAGGACTAAAAGAGAAAAAAAATCTATTTTCTCAAAATCGATTCTAACGATTTTGATTAAAATTCGTATCTAGGTGTTTATTACTATTATAAATAAACTGGCTATTTTCATTTTACCATGAAAATGAATTTTAGGATACTTTACAGAAGCAGAAACTTTCGTATCTCCACAACTATTTGAGATACTAAATACATTTTCGACCCGCCTCGGTGGCGTAGTTGGCTAACACGCTTGTCGTGTTGAGCTCGACTGCTGAGGACGGGGATATCGAGGTTCGAATCTCGGTCGGGTGAACTGGGGATGGTTTTTCCTAAATGGTTTTCCACTCTCCCTCCACGCAAATGCGGGTTCACTTCCTTTAATTCGACCTTCCCAATTCCTAATTCATTAGAGTAATTAGTACTTAAAGCGTATAACCCGAACGGGTAGTAAGACGCGGTGCTAAATGATAAATAATAACTTTTCATTGCGAAATCGTAGTACTATTCAAAATGAAAAACTTTAAATGAAATATATTTTTATAAATCCAACAGTTTCTTAGATATTGGAAAATATATTAATATAATTTTGTTAGCTTTAGTTAAAAAAAATACTAAATTGTCAATGCAATTATTCTCCAATGTCATAGAGTGATTAAATATAAGTAAGTCTCTAAAAGTTTATAATGTTTTTCCTTAAACCTCTTAGGAGAAATCTTTATACAACAAATATCTATGTCCATTTTAGACTCAATAATCAATATTTACATTTTTTATCGGTCAAAATTTATAAATGGGAAATTTAATAGCAATGCGATGGCATGAAGATTTGCAACACCTAATAAAATGTAAAAAATTTTAACTGGAAGTTGAAATTTAATACGAAGTGTAGACTCTTGTGGACCCAACATTGATATTTTATCATCGGTCCAAACATAGAAATGAGGACATTAATCCTTTAAAAACAAAATTATAAAATTCCAAAACCAGGACTCAAAAAAAAAGTTTTACATAAGTATAGAACAATTTATGCTTGGGTTTACTAGTGTATATTATTTCATTTCACATATCCTACGAGATTTGAATAAATATCTCTATTTTCAATCAATAGAGCGAGAAAGTCCGTGCGAAGTTCCGTACCATTTATTTTCTTGAATAGTGCGTAGGTTACTATACACTTTTAAATGAACTAGTATTATGCTGTTTTGTAAATATATACTTAAGCTAAAGGTTTGAGTGACATTGACGCACAACGATATTTTAAAATTAATATATTTGATTAATTCTCATTCTGAAGGGAGTTAGAAGTAAAAGACACCTGTCTCATATTGTATGGTTAAACGGTGGAACGGAGGTCGATGTTTATATCCCGGAAGTGTAATAAAATGTTTTTCTCTTAATTAATTTTCACACCCTTTCCATGCAAATGCGAGCACACTTGTTCTAAATTCACTGTCCTCATCTTTATCTCACCAAATTAAATAGGAATATATTCCGGGAAGAGTATTAAAACGTGAAATATACAGCAAAATAAAATATTTCTTATGTGTGCTTTTTTTTAAATTATTTGTTACAAACACCATTCTGAAATTGTTTTTAAAATTGGAATATCTGTTTCTATTTCAAAAGGGACCTACATATCCCCTCCCCTCTTATTGCTATGAATATATAACCTGTAATCGGAAGTTGGAAACCAAATGTTTGCCAGATGTCCATACGATAAATCTAATTAATATTTGAAACAATTTTCCAATTTTAATCCTAGGAGATGTCGTTAGCACATATATAGTCTGGAACCTTATGGATATGCCCATTCAAATGTTAAGGTGGGTACGTAGGGGACGCGAGAAAAGACCAATTATTTTGCAAGAGGATTCAAATATTGGATGACTTGAAGTATAGTAGAAAATTCTGGAACCTGAAGAAGGAGATAAAGGATAGGGCACATTGTCGTTCTAAGTCACTGACCCAAGAAATAAACTTTTCGTAAGAAATAACAGCTAATAATAATAATGATATCAAAAAAATTTTTAGGCCAAAATAAATAAAATTTTGCTTCAATACAAACATATAGCTTAATTTTTTTCACGTGGGGATATTAAAAATAATTCTTGAATATGTCAAGGGTATTCTGTAATTTAATGTCAACTTTTTCTTTTCGTATAACAATTAAGTTTCTTATCTAATGCCCCACGCTCAGGGCATATTCAACAACTATTGATATCACCATGTGAATAAAATTAAACTCAATGTTTGTAGTGAAGAAATATTTTAATGATATTCACAGGAAAAATAAATAAAATAAAAGCATTAAAAACACTGACCTTTTCTTGCGTCCGATACATCTTACCTTGAGTCATTTAATGTGATTTTATTTTGGGTATTTACCGTCCTACTTTCCGTAAGAACAGTCCTAATATTTACATTAATAAGGTAAGTCTGTGGAAGGTAATATTAAAAGGAATTGTACCCTCATTTGTATGGAGGGTGAGTGGTAAACAATTTGAAGAACCACTCTTAGTACATTCAGCCTGAATTAAAACTCTAACTTCTTCGTCATCAGTAAACTTGATAAGACTATACGTATGACTTTGTCCACGTTTTCCTCGATAGGAGTAATTTGGTTTTGAACAGAAGGCTATTAACTATTTGTAGAGGGGTTTAATCATTTATCACGCTAACGAAATAAGAAAAATTATCTACGTTAAAGTGAGTAATATAGATCTACAAAATGGGCGCCAATACAATTAACTCATTTCGAGCAAGTTTTTATGAACTAAAAGTTCTGGATTGTTTTTTAATCCCAACCGCTTGCACCGAAATTGATTTTTCAAAATGTAATTTAAAAGATTCTGTTTCCATTCTATGTACAAGTGATATATGATGCATATTCAAGTAATTACCCTTACTCTTTGTCCTTAAATTAATGTACGATTTGTAAGGTCATGAGAGGTCATAAAACTCGGTGGTAAAAAAACACAAAAAAGAATGAATCAAATTAGAGAAAGAGTAAGTAAACCAGAAAACGGAAACAATGTATTGCAAAAGTTTGTTGTAAGCCGTTGTAACTAAGAAATTATCATGCGAACCACATGGCGATGTTGGAGTTTGAATCCCGGTTGGGCTTACTTTATAAGATTTATTAAGGGAGATTTAAAATAATTATTATGATTACTTAATAGATTTTCACTGCCTTTTTCTACGATGATGAAAGTAAAGATCCTTAAAATTACATGCTTCACTTCTTTACCTAATATCAATCCTGGTTTAAAGTCGATACGATTAAAAAAAAACTTTGATTTTTTGGTTAATTTTTATGATTAAAAAGCACGTTTGGATCCACTTAAGGTGGGGATGTAGGTATCAGCAGTAGTTTTTCAGGTTTTATAGCAAAACTTTTTTCGAACATAATAAATAATATACTGATCCAGTACAAACATAGAACTTAATATTCACTTGGTGGTATCAACCACTTATGACTAATAACCACGATATCTGCCGTGACTGTAGTGGCATCAAATGATTAACTTTTTAAATAAATATAGAAATTAAATTCCTGGTCCATGTTGATAGATATTCAAGAACTATTGTTACCACCATGTGAAGAAAGATTAAATTCTTATGTTTATACTGGAAAAATATTTGATTTGTTTTGGTCAAAAAATTAATTTGCTATAAAAACTGCTTTCCTACATTCCCGCCTGAAGGTCTTTCAACTTTTGATGGGACCGCTATTACATTCATGCAACACTACGTACAGTACATGTGTTTGTGAATACGTGCCCCATCTGCTTCCAAATAAAAGTTTCAAAGTCAGTTCCTCCGTTAGCGACGACACGTTTACTATTCAAATGTTAATACGTCTCTTACATCTGGTCAAAGCTGCCCTCGCCTCTCATATTGAGGCGGTCACCCTAGCCCCCATTTATATTTACCTCCCCTCATACCACTACCCTACACACCCTAAACCCGACAATTCTTTCTACCTTGGCATTATCCGCGCGTGCGCACAAGCGCACAAAGCATAACGCCTTTTATATCAGTTGAAAAAAAAGGGGGGAGGAGGGAATGTTGTCAGTTTTTTACAATTATGTAGAGTAGAAAAGTCCATAATTTATTTCATTGTGGTAACTTTGTTCAGTAAATACATTTTAGAGGTTTATCTGTTTACATAATTTAAACTAGAGCCCTTAAAACAAGTTTTAAATTAATTCTAAGGTTTGAAAATGTTATGCTAAGTATACATAATTTAGGCGTCAGCTAAAAACAAAACGTTTTTTTAAAGCAAGATCGTATATATTTTTTTATTCCTCCCTTGTCATTTTTTTTAAAACCTCTAGGTATGTGTTGACGTGTCCCTGTTTATTTCCCTAATTACTTTCCCCTAATATAAAACCACGCCTTGGGATACTATGTATTAATTAAAAACAAAACAAAGAACAGTGGCAGTAGTTGCTAACAAATCCTGAAAAATAGCTATTCGTTTATTGTCAACATAAAAAAACTGAAATTAATTAAAAGGAAAATTAAATAAAAAAAACACAGCTGGGGGGGGGGGGG
>CABEEJ010001392.1:61669-94801 GCA_901482245.1 Timema douglasi
GGGGGGAAGTCTCCTCTAGTTTGGTTGGTTTAGAATTCACGCATTTCTAAGCTTTGGTCTTAAATATCAGATTAATTTTAGTAGCTCTACTTTATTGGGATATGTTTTTTCTCTCAACATTCTAGAACTCTATAAACACCTTGAAAAAAGGTTTATTTAGCCTAATTCGCCTATTCCATAAGTTTAAATCAAGTTATTTAAGCATTAAAAATTATTTTTTTGTAAATAGGTAGGTAAAAATATGTCTTTTAACTAAATCAAACCAACATCGGTGGCCGCATGATCTAAGGCGTCACTCCTACAATATACAGGATTGCCAATGATGGGAAAGTTGGGGTTTTAATCTTAGTCGAATGTACTGACGGGGGTTTTTCCTAAATAGTTTTTCACTTTCACCACACTTAAATGTGTATACACGGAATATTATGGAACAAGATTACACCCGATCTATAAAATATACTATCGAAGATAGGCTTTCTGCATTCTTAGTTTGAAAACAAAACAACTTTTTGTATACTTAGAATTCATTATTTTTAACTTTGTTACAATTTTAAATATACGAAGAAACAACTTATAAAAGGTTCACTCTTCCTATAAAAATTAGATTGTAGATATATAACCTACTGACAAGTTTCTTGATATTATAGAAATCTTAAATTAATGAATCCTGATATATTTAGCAAACAACCTTATGATTTATAATAGGGGTATTTTAGCTACTTTGGTGGCCACGTGGTCTAACTAGATACTGTCGCAGTATAATATATCGCCGATGATGGGAGAGAGGGAGAAGGAGGGGAGAAGAATCAAGGCTTGACATTCAGTCGGGTGTACTAAGGATGGTTTTTCCAAAAAAGACTTTTACTCTCCCTACAAGCAAATGGGGGTACACTTCCTCTAAATACAGCCATCCTAATCTTTAAGCCCATTATCGTAATAAGTAAATAAGTGTATAAACAGAGCGGGTAGTAAGATGCATTGATAAAAAAAATTAGTGGTATTTTAATACTAAGGTGTAAACCCACCCCTTACATTTGGCATTCTTTCCTCATATTCAAAATTTTCGACTGTTATGTACGCTGCGTACTTCCCGACGGATAAAGACACTTTCTAGATGCAGATTATATATCGTAATTATGCCCTTTATTACCTTTAAAAACTCTGTTCTTTTCACAACTCTGCCCTTACTAGCAGATAACATCTTGGCTTGTGCCACGACACAGCATTATAGTTTGAAAACATCCATCGGGAGAATGATCTAAAATATCTCTTTATACATTAGAAAACAAAGTATTTTGCTAATCATCTGTTTTAAATTAGCGTTGCAATGCATCATGGGTCATACAGCCTGTGTATTGCTGCGCCATTGAAGCAGAATCTTCTTCCTATTTTCGACGAGTGCAGGAATCAGGCCTTACTTTCCGACTGTTAAAAGACTCGGTGTATATGAAGCGTGACTAATAGAATCTCTGAAACGTATGTTATAACAAAGACGCTAAGTCCTTCCGTCTCCAGGGTTGAACAGCGCCACCCCTCCCCCACCCCTACCATGGAATGATACCCCCAATTGTTATGTATCCATTAAAGGTTTCGCTTCAAATATCTTCGAAAATAGACTTTCCCAAAACTATCTCCGTTTTCTTTAGCTTTAGCTAAGCTAAATTAAACAACAACAAAAACAGCGTTATATACACAACACAGACAGGAAAGTAATATTTGAAAGCAAACCCTTACAACATATATATATATTTTTTAATAAATATAAAACGACAGGGGTTTCACCTGGTTGGGAATCTTGGGAAGCTAAGGTTGAAGGTAAAAACACTGTATTTAGAAAAAATATAGAACTCAATTTTAACTAAATTTACGTTGGACAAGTTGTATTAAATTGATATGAGAAAAACATTTATGAGATGTAAATATAATAAATATGCACAATAGTTAAATTTGGTAATATTAATTACAAGTTTTGTTACAAAGTAAATTAAGATTGTATTGGAAGTTTTAACAACCAATTAAAAATTAATTACATTTTAAAATGAGACATTTGAGTCATAATTACACTAAAAACTAGGTTGTAAAATCAAAAAATTATGTTACATTGCATACATTGAACATTATATATTAATCTTTCGAATTGATGAAAATATTTGATTAGTTATGAAAAATAAAAATTGAATTTTTTATTAGCTGTAGTTCCCTGTTCCTTGATTCCTTGATGCAAATGCTGCAAATTATATTTAATATTATTTATTTTTCAAATTTATAGCTTTACTAACTTTCATTGTTTTTGTATTTTATACCACATTGGCTAACGCATTGTGTCTCAACCATGAAATACATTTGGTGTGTTTTGTCTTTCTCATCAGACCTGAGGGTGATGCAGACATAGCATCTATACATGTCAAAGTCTAATAATTGTGCAAGATTTGCAACAAGGAATCAAGGAACAGGTAACTAACTATAGCTAAGAATAAATTCAATTTTTATTTTTATTTTTCAAATTTAATCAAATATTTTCATCAATTCACAAGATTAATATATAATGTTCAATATATGCAATGTCACATCATCCTTTTATTTTACAACCTGGTTTTTAGTTTATATATGAGTCAAAATGTCTTTCATTTTAAAAGATATTAAAAATTTTAAATGGTTGTCATAAATTACAATATAAATTTAATTTATTTTGTAACATAGTTTGTAATTAATATTACCAATTTTAACTAATGTGCATATTCATTATATTTACATCTCATATTTATGTTTTTCTTATATAAATTTAATACAACTTGACCAACGTAAAATTTAGTTCAAATTGAATTTTATATATTTTTTAAAATATTCTTAAACGTTCCTTACTAATAAATTTAAATTTTTTCAAAAAACCATGTAGGCCTAACAAAAATATTTTACCAAGGGAACGTAAAGAATAATAATGTTGATAAATTAATAGTAAGTAAATGTTAGTTAATTCGGAACTTTTATTAAGGTTTACAAATAAACACTTCTTTGAAATATTTTTATCGATTTTTTCATTCCTTTGATAATTTTAAAATACCAATTAGACTCATAGGGTCAATAAAATTATTTCTGTATAGATGTCTTAATATCTCGACCATAAAAAATCCTATTAAATTATAGTTTAAAAGTTAACTAAAAATTATTTATAAAAATGAATATGGTGTTACCCTCTGACCTGGATGACAAAAATATATTTTACTGGTTACAAAACACTATTCCTTTTGTGACTTTTCTTTTCACAATCTCATACAAGGGGAATGCTGGTTCAATTATTACAGAATTCACTCCTTTCTCTTTTTTGCTGTAGATTCCATACATCTATCTGCATTATGGACTGTTAATTTCAAGCACTGATAATCATATAACTGAACTATCAAGATTTGTATAAACATTCTGGATTAACTCTTCAGTAGCGAAATTAATATAATATCAATATTTAATACATATGTTAACTCTTTTTATGTGTTTGTTCATGTTTATATGGAGTTTGCCTCTTGGAAAATCTCAATAATTTTTTTGTATTTTGGCCAAAAGTAACAAAGTAAAAATAAGTTCCAGAAAAAAAATTGCTTTTTTTTGGTAAAGTGAGAATGAGGTAAAAGGGAGGAAAGAGCTAGGGTTTAGGTGAGGAGATTTTATAAACCTGGAACCCACTTATGCCGTCCAAACGAGCCAATAAAATCCACGTTAACAAAAGGGAAATTGTGCCAAATGCATTCCCTGACACAACTCACCTTTATGTTCTGCTAGTGATGTCTTCAGTGCTGGTCTGTGCCATGCTATAGCTCACCCTTCATATCACGGTCAGACATTGGGATGTGGGGGATGTAAGAGGGAACGGAGGGAGGAGGAGGGGGTTGAACGATTTATTGAACTCCTCTGTGAAAAAAAAAAGTCGAAATGTTTCTACATTAGGGTGTGATCACGCGTATTCCCAAGTACCAAACCTTTTCATCGGCTTCTCTGAGGAGCTTACTATTGTTTAAAGAACGTTGAATCGATTGCAGTAAGTTAAGCTGATAAGTGTAAAGGTGTCTAAAAAAAAAGTAAATGTATTATATTGTTGGTGATTGGTAATTCACTTAAGGCCTTACTTAAGCCTTATTTGGGGTCGAACAATTTCCCTTTGTACGAATAAAAAAAACACAATGCCAAATAGTTTATCTATTAACGTCTAAATCGCCACTATTAATACGTCCTTTAATATCTTTAAAATTAAAAATTAGTTTCCCACTCTTTATTTCCACACACGTTCGAGTAAAATATTTTTTATATAAAGATAATCTTTCTCATCCTTATAACCATTAGCCTAATTAGTGCATAGCTGTATAACCTGAACGGTTAATAAGACCCAGGGCTAGACAATAAGAAGTTTTCAAATTTTTTGTTTGGAAACTTTAGATTCTCCATTAACTCACTCAACTTCGTTCTATATTAGAATTCCAGAAGAAATAACTTTAACAAAGTACAGACTTTTCTTTACATCCCCATTGATTTTATTCTACTATATTATTACTATTATTTTAAAGGTATTGTTATTATCTAAAAACAGTTATAGCTGTCAATCGCATGACATGATGTACGAATCTATGAAAATGGTTTTATAAATTTATAGTACTGTCAAAAAAGTCTTATTGATTTAATCTTGCTGTAGCGTGTTCAACTTCAAACATTACCCCCTTCGGTGTCCTTATGGTCTAACCCTAATGCGCTACTTTTGCAGTAGACTAGACTGCCAATGATGGGGAGATCAAGGTTCAAATCTTGGTCGGGTGTACTGAGATTTTTTTCAAAATGGTTTTCCACTCTATCTCTCTACGCAAATGTTGATATACTTCCTATAAATATAGCATTCCTCATCCCTAGAGCCCCTAATATAATTAGTTCATGATTGTATCGCTCTAACGGGTAGTAAGACGTGATGCTAATATAAAATTCCGACACTAAACAAAAAAATAAATTATTTGTCAATGGATTTATAATGTATATACAATAATAAATCACAATAATTTCGCGTAAAGGTCAAGCTATTACATTGTAAATTGAAAGTGAACACGATATAATTGACCCCTCACTCATTCTTAAAGCATTTGTCTAAAGAGTTGGTCTTGAACCTCTAAAAATGTAAGATTATAGGATTTATAAATTCATAATATGTCAAAGGATTCATTGGTATCTAAAGATTTATAATCTAATATTTTATAGGATTTTAAGGATGCGTAGGTCTTTAGAGATATAAGTAGGCGTATGGATATAATAATGCTTATCATATATGCGATACTGGATATATAGGAATGTAAGGATAAGTAACGTACAGCGCGGAATATAAGACCATAAGATTTTATAAGGGTTTAAAGATGTATGAAGATGCATAAGTATCTAAGAATGTGTACAATTTTAAGGATTTATATTCATTAACAACTATTTAATTGATTAAATCTTTTTTTTTAGATTTCAACATCTTCTTCTTTTTAAATTAACAAACTAAAGGTTAGTTTGATGTAATTTATATTCATTCGGCACTGGAGATGGCACTCAGCTCTTCGGCTGGTTAATGATGCCTGCACCATCTGGTAGAAAGAAACCCTATGTACAAGGGGAGTTCAAAGATTGTGGTGGTTCACAATTACCTTCAACACTGAATTTCTATGAGCGAGTGTGAAAAGGCCTAACAATTTTGACGGAAAGTTATGTTCACATACATTTAAAGTATAATTCACATGCCACAATCGCCATGAGACAAACGGCCTTATTTTTTCTTGGGAGGAAGTTGTGATACGGATATTCATCGCTTAAGAATAATCCATCGAACTCGGCCGGGTTTTAATCCATGAGCATTTGGTCCTGAGAAGACCACTTAGCTCCAAGACAACCGAAGTTGACAACTTTCAACTAGATAATTTAAATGTCACCCGCCTCAGTGGCGTAGTTAACTAACGCGCTAGTTGTGTTGAGCTCGACTGCTGAGGATGGGGAGATCGAGGTTCGAATCTAGGTTGGATGAGCTTGGGGTGATTTTCCTAAATGGTTTTCCACCCTCCCTCCACGCAAATGCGGGTTCGCTTCCTATAATTCAACCTTCCCAATTCCTAATCCATTAGCGTAATTAGTACTTAAAGCGTATAACCCAAACGGATAGTATGACGCTAAATAATAATAATAAAAATTTAAATGGCAACAGAAAAAAATGTTATAGCCACTATAATATAGCAGGCGCTAATAGTTTACCCTTGAATGCTTAGCTTAGTGTATTATTCATGTTGAAAATAAAATTTGAAGGGCTTAGGGTGGTAGTGTTCTTTACAACAACATATATAACACTAAGTTAAAACTTACAGTCATATTAACATTTATTTTTATACTTTCTTACAAATAGTTGAGAACATAAATGTGTTTATTTTTGAGAGTTAGAAGTTTGTATCAAAATACGGCTAGAGAAGAACTATTTAGGCTTGATTTTTTAAAACTTTATATCTTAAGATCTCTGAATTAATATTTTATGAAATGGTATATTATTTTACCATGCATGAACTAAATTAAAGGGTGAATAAATATTAATTTTTAAGCAAGTGATCATTACATCATGTCTACTGCACGTAATTGCCATAACTTTTTTTTATAATTTGCCTTAGTAATTATAAATGTCAAATCCATGAATAAAGATTAGTCGTTGAATTCAATGATATTATTAACTAATCTTGAATGCGTAGTTGCCTTAATTTTGAATACTAACTATTCTACTTTAATCATATATATCTCGTTTATGATAATTGCCGTTTGTTTGGGATGTTAATTGTAACTAAACCGGTTTCAATATCAGTTTTCAAATAATCCAGTTATGTCAACCATCACGTTAATTAAAACAATTTCATAGAATTATCTCTTATAATGATGTATATATGGTGATTTACCGTATTATCGGATTTTGAAAAATTAATTTGTGCCCTCAAGCCTTTAGAAGGTAAAAACAAACTAAGTGCGTAGCTACTAATAGAAATATTAATTAAAGAGACTACAAGCAGTAAGTTTGTAAGAAGAATTGATTATCGTTTACTGGACAATAATTTTAGATATATTATAATCTTTAGAAAGTTTTGGTATTTATGGATTTTCTATTAGTTTAGCTATTGCTTAACGTATTTTTGTGAATGCTGCTTTTAAAATAATATAGTTATAAATACAAGTGAACTCTTCGGAGTGAATATCATCAATTTTTCTGTACTTATTACTACATAATATATATTCTTATTTTAAACATCCAAAACGCTCTTTGATTACATAAAACTGTGATCTATAAGGGAAAGTATGAGATTCAACTTTACAGGGAAAGAAAATAGACTGGGGTGGTCACATGATCTAAGGTGTAGCTCTCGCAAATAGACCAGACTATCAATCACAAGAATATCGCAGATTTAATCCTGAGAGTCTTTTTTTCAAAATAGCTTTACACTCTCATTCCAATTAAATTCTAGTACATATTCTTTAAATATTACCTTCATCATCCCTTAAATAGTCCAAACGGGTAGTAAGATGTATGGAAAAAAAAACTTCTAAGGAAACTGAAATCTTACACATATTTTCTGAGTTTAAGTTAATGTCTAAATGCTTCGATATTCCCTGGCTAGACGAAGTAGATAAATAATTAATTATTTGGTGTCCCAAATAGTGGTAATACTTCAGATAGTACCAACATTATAGAATAATACATTTAATATTTTATTGCATCAAAAATATCAGCATTAAATATTATTACGTAATACTCAAAGGAAATCTTTCTTTAGCTCATTAAATAAAAATGTATAGCTAGTAGCTATTGAATAAAACCAATGTATATTAAATCTGAACATGAAAGATAGAAATTTAATTATTATTGATAATAAAAATTTATTAACATATATTGAACATACTTTTTTTAAATAGATCACGTCAGAAAACATTAATTTTAATTGAAACATTAGCTGTGAAGGTCTTTAAAACAAACCAAGAATATTTTTATTTGCAATTTATTTCATAAATTTCGCGTAGTATACACTTTATTAATTATTATATTTTAGACTGATGAGTGATGCAACGAGACTATAGTACCATACACAAATGGATACAAAGCGGACGAAAGGATTTTAAAATAATCCCACAATATTCTATAAAAATATCTCAAACACTTTAAATGCTACTTTTTGAATTGTAGCTAGTCGTTATCTAAAAAAGAGTAATTTGCATTCATGTTTTTATAAAGACTACCTTTGATGTTTAGTTTTAACGTGATTTATATTTATAGAGTAAAAATAACAAAGTCGATTGCAAATGAATTTTAAACTATATTTTAATATAGCTTAACAAATAGATAGCTTTGTTTGAAAATGTAGTCTACAATAAAGAATATTCTAATTAAGCTCATAGTGTCGGGAGGTTGTTATAGAAGATAAACTGTTAATTAAACATTTCAGAATAAATTTAGAGTACGGAAAAAACTTACCGGATTGCCTGTTGAGATTGGAATTTATAATCAAGGTGTTTTTCCCCCCCTAGATATTTCACCAATTTCCCTCAAAACAAATTCAGGTAGGCCTACATTTTCCTAGTACAATACCTTCATCCTCCCTATTCCACTATATTAGTTAATGTATGTGACAGCATGAATTGTTACCAAGACTCAATAAAAAAAATACCGAAATAGTATAACAATTCTTGATCTTTACTAATAAAAAATAATGAATTAACTTCCAACATACTCGTATTAATTTAAGTAAATTAAAAAAAAACGCAATCACAGTTTAACTAAGGTCATATATTTATTTACTTGCTGTTTTGAGTTAAAATGAATAATTTAACTACTCTTTAAATTAACTATTATATGTATGAACATAAATGTACTAAGCAAGTCGAATCCCTTTTAAGATGATTTTATTTGGAGAAATTTTAAGATCTGTTCATCGTTTGTGGTGGTACCTTGATTAATATTTGTTTGAATTTAGAAATAGTAGGTCTAATCAAGCATTGTATTTTAATCTATTTATTTATGTCTACTATTCAAACTAATTTTAATCGTTTTACTCTTTCACTTGCAGCAGTGTTAAAGATGCAAGAAAAACTGACTAAACTGGATTTCCAGTGGTAGGGTGGTTAAGATTTGAGTCTTAACAAATCTTACTGGAGGTAACTTCCCCAAATGTGATTTATGACTTTGTTATTCTTAATATCTTTACACTATAATATGGTTATATTTTCTCTTTCATCAATATCTCATGGATTAAGTTGTTAAATAGCCCTTTTTGAAACGTAAGTACGATAAAAAAAAAGCCTACTAATAATGATTTGTAATGTGTATACTATTCCTTTTAAATTACAAACAAAAATTAACCAAAATCATCAATGTTTTAAAAAGAATGTCTAATTTGTATCTCTCGACTAACTTTTATACCAACCTTTTTCTAACGACATTAATATTAATTAACTCCCATACGAATGACCAATTAACGACAATGCACTTAACTATTAAACTAAATGTAATGGCTACAAAAGGTAAATCACTCTCTAGAAATTTAATGGACAAAGATCCATTGGGAATGGACTTTTTTACGTGCCGCTAAGCTTTGGGTGGCGTATTGGGAAGAGGGCAGAGGGGTTAAGGGGATATCCCAGTGGGTAGCACCCTGATGGGCGTAAAGGTGCTAGTAGCTAAAGATGGGTGGTGGGGAATGTAAAGTGAGAGAGGGTGGAGAGAAAGTAAGGTAACAAAATCCTTCATACTGAATAACGCATTAGGATTTTGCAATGCGACTTTAAATAAAATAGCCAGAAAGGATACAAATACTCGTATTATGTAAATATACGTTCAAACGTATGTGTTTATGTATACATATATATATATATATATGTATAGACATGACGCTAGGAGGAAAATAAATATACAGTATAAATGGCCTCTTCTTTAGGGATATTATATATATAAAACCATGCACGACTTCACGCACGAGGGCAGGAAAAAAAAATACAAGAGATTTAACAAAAAAAAAATCTGAAAAATCTGAAAAAAAATTCCCACGTGGATTTTTCAAGAGTACTTGTAGTTATTATAACAATTTGCTTTCAAATGAAATTATCTTATACCATGCCTATAGATACAAACACACTCACCACAATGACTTGAATATTGCTGTACGCAGTACATCTAACAATTAACTGAAGCCATTTTTTAATGTGTTGACTAAAATCCACTACAGTTCTGTGGAAATGTCGAGTAAAGTGTACATGTGTGCAATGGTTAATATAAAAGCTTAGGTGGAGGGGATTCTATATCCATTATGTGAGAAGTTGATGAACTAGGAAAACCTACGATAACGCTTTTAGTGTATTTAGCCAAATAGTCAAGTGGTGAGAGTACGTATTTTAGATTTACGTGTTATAAGCTATGGCTTTGACTGTTCCCATAGCTTAGGTGATAGGAAATATGATTATAGGTTAAGATGACCTTAGGTTTGATCCCTCTAGTGCAGGCCCGCTGGTGTCTTCAAACTGGACCACAGGATAAATAATTAAATTATTATTATTATTATTATTAGCACTGCGTCTTACTACCTGTTCAGGTTATACGCACTTGCGCTAATGTGTAATGGTAGGGTGATTGTAAGATGAAATGAAGGACCTACAGTTTAACGTGGAATCCAAACCACGGTGGAGACCTGGCATTCCTCTTATTCACAAGATGTCTTGTCAGAGGTGAAGGAAGGGTTTGGAAATCAGTTAAATCTGTGCCGGGACCGAGGATTGAGCCCCGGCCGCTAGCACAAAAATCTGACACCTTACCCCTAGACTACCAGGTCACCTTAAATAATTAAAATATGTTGCGTTGTGAAGCAGGCTTTTTAAGAAACACACAAAAAAAACAAGATTTTTTTTAAAAATTATGACAAAATCAGCATTTACAAACTTGTTAAATCATGCCCAAAAATATATGGCGATATTAACATCCTCATTTTCTTCCAAAAAAGTGTTTATAATCCCAAATCCTACGAAAAGTGATCTTATAGACCAACTTGATTAAGCATCTGTGTTCTTTCCTGAAAATCACCTCCTCACATTTCAACACAGAACATGAAAAAATGCTTTAAGATCTTTCGCAGTTTTACTCATCTAATATCCGATCGTATACATCTTCTGAACGAACTTAAAATCATGCTACGCCACTAAGATATGTATAATTAATTGTTTTGCATTATCAATGTATTTAAACTTATTCATGTTAGTTTATTATGTGTGTTTACCATTTTATTAAATTCATTTCAAAGAAAGATTATTGACTATAGTACTTTGCTTGCCCTTTTTTTTCATTTTGTCCTTCTGTAAGTAAGTTTTAATATCCTTGTTCTAGGACCTTAAAATATGCTTATAAATAGTATATGTGTAATTGTCACACCCCCTAGCTACTTACTATTTCTACGAATGGATGTTTAAGTTGGGATGGAATGAAGCACGAGTTAATATAAGTATTTTATATTTTTTTATGACAAAAAAGATTTGACCAAACTAAATAAAATATTGTCAGAGTGGTTACGTTCAAATTAATTTATTACTTAGAGTAATATCACCAGTTCTAGAAAGTTGGCTATGGCCATCGTGGAGTTTGACCAGGAATTTTTATTTTAAAATTTTATCCTCAAATGCCATCATGCTCATGACAATTATTTATAGCTGATGATAATACTATTGTAGGTGTATCAAATTTAATAAACATATCTACCCGAGTAATATTGTATTTATTTCGGTACAAAAATTTGTTATAAAAACTGCAAAACATTAAAAAAAAATCATCGCGTCTTAACCGTATGTATGGGTGGGTATACGCCCATATACTAATAACATTAATGTTTTAGAAATTATAAATTTAGAATTTTGAGGAAGTGTAATCGCATTTCCTTGGAGTGGAATAAAAACCTAATCTCACTACACCAGCTTGGTATCGAACCCTGATTTCCCTGTCCTTGGCAGTCTAGTCTCTTGCGAGATTAACGCCTTAGACCATGTGTCCAACGAAGTGGGTTGATATTAAACCACGTTCCCTTCAACCGAAATTTAATATTATAATATAAACTTATTCTGTAATTTGTACTACCGCCCCTAAATCAATCTAACTAGGGCTAAGAATTAAGAGGGTAGCGCTGAAAAAATTAAATCGCTATCACTTTAAGAGAATAAGTGAAGATTTGAGGTTCACTTTCAAACCCGAGTGCATTGAGGTTAGTCTATTCGTATATAATAGTGATTATAGCTCTCTGATAAAGAAAACTCCTATGAAGGAAGAATTTATTCTTTTTAATTATCCCAATATGTTTCCTTTTAACTGGTGCAATAAATAGCTCTGTGATGAACGCACAATTTAAAATAGGTTCCTTGAAAATACCAATATTTTAGGCAGAAAGGGGCCGGGGGGATGTTTGATAAATAGTTATTACGTAATATGAATGTCAAAGGGAACATATATATTTTTGGGTCTAGAATTTACTTACTTTGTAAAAAGCAACAAAATTTGTCAAATTTTGAAGACGTGGGAGTATAAACAAGATAGCTCAAATCTTAGAGGTGAAAGTACAAACTTGGTAGTTTTAAAAATTATAAAGTATATTTTAAATGGGCATTTTTATGAGTGTCAATCACATCTAACAACCTTATACAATCTGATTTATATAGAAGGGAACATTTTTTTATACTAACTAGAGTTATTTAAATGATGTTCATATATTTATACGTAAAGCTATGTGATCTTCAAAAAGTTTCTTTGAGAGATGGTATCAACCCCCTCTCAAATATTATTTATTCATAATCATCATCATCATGCACAGTTTCTTGCCACTGACAGGGTCTGTCTCAAACATAAGGTTCTCCATCTATTTCCATCCTCCCACCAACTTTCTTGCACCACGCCATCCCAATCCACCCCTCTCCACTCTCCCTTTATCCATCTGTCTCTCGGTCTTCCTTTGTCCTCCTGCCCACCACCTTTATTTCAAGCATCCTCCTTGGAATCCTCTCCTTTTACATACTCTTCACATGTCCATAACACCTCAAACTTTTCTTCCCACTCATTTACTGTAGGGGTTCCTCCTTCACTATTTCTCTCACTCTTTCATTCTTCACACTGTACATCTTTGTTTTTCCCAGACTACTCCTCAGAAATTTAATCTCGCATACCTGTACCCTGTTCCTATCCCTTACATTCATCACCCAGGTTTCTGATGCATACTGCAATATTGGGACATAGTACACCCTGTATATCACTCCTTTGCAGTCTGTGGCATATCTATACTCCACACCACATATACGACGCTTTTGTAAAAGGCCTCCGCTTGCTTCCTTTACTACCCAATTTCTCTCTCGTTACCACCTTTTTTTCTCTATTAAACTCACTTCTCAAGTACTTGAAACTTTTCTTTATGTTAAGTTGCTGTCCTCTTAATTTTACCTCCCTCACGTGCCTATTTTATTTCCGTGTTGTAGTCTACATTTCGCAATTATTTGCATTAAACTTCATTCCAGATTGTACTTCTACCTTTTCACATATCCAAGTGTTCATACTCTAATTGTGACGTCTGAAATTCTGTCAATGTTGACCGCAAGAAAATATGTTTTATTTTGTAAAAGAGCCTTCCTACCAGGATCCTATACATATATTTACCTCCCTCTCTCCACACAAACCCCACCCACACCGTCCCTACATTTAATTGCAAATTTTATAATTTACCTCTAGTAAACTATCTTCCTTAACATAATTATTTGCTCCTAAACTATATTATTTTTATGTTTACAATATATTTGGTCCAGACATTTACTAAACATTCATTTTTATCAACGTATCAACTAAACATGTACATTTTACACATTATATCACGCTAAAAATTAAATCACTTAACGGGAATTCGGGAAAAAAGAGTTTTTCATCAAATGGCAATAAAAAATATCCAAGAACTGTTACGATTGCTATGTTAGTTAGAAAATGAAACTGAATATATCTACTGAAGCAATATTTGGTTAATTTTTTTTATAAAAATTTAAAAAACTCAGATACCCTTCTAACCCAACTTAAAGAGCTGTCGATGAAAAGTCAAGAGGAACTTGGTTTAATTCTTGTTGTTGTTTAATATTTGTATACAGAATAGTAAAAGGTTAAGTTAGTTTGTAATATGTGTGCTGATATAGCTTAATCAAATACCCCAGTAGCGTTGGCAAATATTTAATGTCATCACTGGTAAAAAATAAATAAACAAATTAAAATTTCTTTTACATTTATTTATCTATCTTAAAATGTGTCTTCCTTTAAAATTGCTCTAATGAATATAATTTCTCATAGCAAGATTATATTGGACCACAGATCTTTTAATACAAGCCTCACCTCTCAAGTTTAACGGAAAGGTTTCATGATATAGCTGCAATCCCACCAAACATTTTTCCCTGCCACTACCGCTCTCGACCCACGTAAAAAAGGTTTATTTTTTTCTAAAAGGGACGTGATGACCAGTACTCAGCGTGGCTTCTTTTTGAAAGTTATTTTATTAGATCAGGTCACATGGGAGGCTGAGGACGCCGATAAATCTAGCCTAAGGCTGTCGGGACGTCTCATATGATGGCGTTCAGGTATGTTGTACAAAGCGTCTGCAAGGCACTAGGCTCCCATATTTTTTATATGTAAGGGGGTTGGAACTAGATGAGTACAGGAGTGAGATAAACAAAAACATCGATTAATTATCTTTTACCGATGACAATGCCAATTATATCATAATATTTTTTATTTCAAATTTTCAATATTTTTATTAGTATTACACTCCTTACAAATAACATTTACAGGAAACACTATAATTGAAATACTTAAGGTGGGATGAAAGGGGACGTGTTTGCAGTTTTTATCGAAAAACTTATTTTTTGGTTGAAATAAATAAAATATAGCTACAACCATAAATTTTAATTTTCTTCACATGTTTAAATCAACAATTCCTGAATATCCATAATGAGCAAAGCGGCATTAGATGATTCATTTGTAAATGAAGAGAAAAAGTTGTCATTAAATTCCAGGACACCCTTGAGAGATATTTAATAAATGATGATAACACCATTTGAAGACTATTAAATGCTATGCTTATTTTACTATGTCCACAAAATTAAGGTCAGTAAGCCGATGAAAGGCTACGCCTTATTTTTCATGTAGAGATATAATTTTATTCATTGAATTTTATTGTTTTCTAGGTAGTAAAATAAAAATAGAACATTTTTTTCTTAAAGGAAGGAATGTTTCAATATTGTTTTTAAACACCATGCATCCCAATAAGAGATTCATGTTCATCAGGACGGGCTGTTTAGGTGAAGGGTCCGGGTTGCAGTGTTAATAATCGTCTGGAACTGTAATTTGATGGATGTTGATGAGATCAGCCTGGAGGATAAAGACTTCAGCTATGTTTTGCATCGAATATATTGATTGATTAAATATTACAATTTCCGTATCAAATTACACTCAGATACATAAATTGCATTATTAATACTGTGTTGCCTTACAAATAAATACAATTATTGGTTGTACAATCCTTTCTTAAAAAAACTCTAGATTGTTTTTAATAAATCTAAAGATGTGTCAAATCCCATATTCCCCTAATACGAATCTCGAATCTAAATATTATTTCAATTCTAATATCGAATACATAATTTGAATCTTTGAATCTCTATACATTTATTGGTTAAAGTGAGAATACTTAAAGTATGGTTTAAGAAAATCTGTTTCATCCATAAAGCTATATTGTTTTTCATGTACAAAATTTCGGATTTTTTATGGTCACGATTATACACAAAGAATGACCACAATAATATAAATCAAGTTTCTTTTTAATGTAAACCTAAATTATGTGGGTACATAATATTTAATATAGTTTAGCTTGAGTGGCTAATGTTCCTCTATAATTATCCTTGATACGTAATAAACTTTTACAGTGCTAACATTACAATAAAAATAGCAATACAAAGTTAGACCAGTACTCAAAAACTCAAAAATGAAAACACATGACCTTAAAAATCACAAAATGAAAATACTTCACATACTAGGATATTATGTACAAAGATAATGCAGTCTAAGGGTGGGTATGGGGGTGTTTCTCGTTTCTGGCATAATGCACCAGGTACATCACCGGCTATGAAACACGTTACTGAAGTACAGTGAGATTTTAGTAGGAAGGAGCGTATCTGACAGTTACAAAAAAAAAAATCCTCAAATCTATTTACGCCACTCTCTTCAGTTGCCGAATAATATAAGGCATCATTCTCATGTTAGACTGGCTTGTTGATAACGTGGAGATTGGGGTTCAAATCCTGGTCGGATCTACTGGGGGGTGGTTTTTCCTAAATGTTTTTCTACTCCCCTTCCACCAAAGTTAGGGTAGATCAACTCTAAAATGGAGCTTTACTCATCCCTTCCCCATTAGAGTAGTTATTTTATATGCGTGTAACCTCAACAGATAGTAAGATACGGTAGTAAGAAAATACTACCTATTCATAGGTCAAGTCACGTGATCTGAAGAAAAAAAATTATATAATTAATTACCATAAAATCACACTAATCATATTTTAAAATGATATCAATACTGAGCACAACTATATTTTTTTAAATCTCTCCTACTTACTAGAATCATCCTATACTTCACGTACAGAAAATTGGTATTTTTGTTTATGTGATGACACAAAACCAGTCACTAGCTCTTTAAAACAACTAAATATTTGAAGAGTTTCTTTATTGGTATGTTAAAAACCAAGGCTAATAATGACTTATTCCAATTATCAGGATTGGTAAAATATATAAAATGAAATTTACCCGCACTAGCGTGGAAAGGGATTGTAAAAATCACAGGAATAAGCTTCACGTGTATCACCCTGCCCTCACTCCTAAAGTCTCCCCTGCTGAGATTCAAATCTCGATCTTATTGCCACTGGTAGTCCAGACTGTTTTTAACGTAACAACTTGGGCTTCGTGATCCCCAGTGGGGGCTAAAAATAGTATGAATTATAATAAATTAAAATAATGGCTAGGTTAAATTAAGGAAAAGAACGATGGCGTTTCTATGAAATGAATATTGAAATGATAAAAGATCACCATAAATTCTCTTTCAATTATGAACTTCTTAATGACATCATTTCACTGTGACACTTAAATAGCCTTTTACCCCTTAACACCACCACAAACAGTAAAATGTTTAAGAAACTCTTAAGAAGAGGGAAGGATATTTCCAAAGGAAAGCGTTTATCATTTTTTGACTTTTTTTTATGAGCGCGATTGTACAGTACGCAATAACAATATTTTAATATTGCACCCGATCAAATGGGAACCCTCGCATGGCAAGCGCAGTATCCAGGACATGATTACAGATTAATGTATGAGTTTTATGATCCCCACCCCTCACCCCCTTCTCTCAAACCTCTTTCTCTCAACCCCTCATTATCGTAAACAAAAACCTTTGGGCAATGTCGCATTAACCCGCCATATTTAACCCCCCCTGGCAAACACTGTGTACATAATAAACTGGGATATTGTTCACCATCCCTCCATTTTTCTCTTTTTGTTGGTTGGCAGTCACATATGTCGCCATTAAATTCGTTAATCTCACTTTACGGGGTTCTTGTTCAGTAATCACTTGAACCCATTTTCCGTTATAAACCCGTTGGTTTCGGAGATGGCTTCTGCCGTCGGATATGTTGTCACGTAATTGAAATCTATCGTCCAGGTGAGTATTATTCCACGTTGGTGGTCAAGTTGTTCGTTGAGGAAATCTCGGTTAGGTATAGTCTCTCTCCAAATAAAATGTGGTCAGATCCTTGCTGGACTTAGAAAAAAAAATTTCACTTTCTCATACAGATATAATATATCTCCTGCGAAACATTTTGACTTCGAGAATATGATGTATATTGAGGTTTTATGTACTAGAGAACTAAAAAATAGTGAGTGTTATAATTCTGGTATATGATCTAAGCTAAAGGCAAAACTGTGATTTTAATAGTAACCTAAATTTTAAAATAAAGTATAACTAACTAAAGGATAATTTTTATAAATTTTAATTTTATTGAAAATAGATTTTGTCAATTTTGTTTAAAATATATATCTAAGTAGTATTTTAAAATCATACATAATATTGTATACATTTTTTAGGTAAAACCATTGTTTCAAAGTATAATAATAGATAAGTTTTAAAATTATATTCAACTATCAGGCAGATTCCAAGTGGTCCGGGACTACAAATTAATATGATAGCCGTTAGCATGATTACATTGATATCAACCCCTGAAACTGTTTCAGTGAAAGATGAAGTAGTGAGGGTGAAATGAAGTATTTATATCTGTAATAATAGTTAATTTAATCCCGAGAACATTTCAGCTACATTATCGAAGATCAGTTTTTACTTTGTATTGACTTAAACAAAAATTGTTCTAAATGCTTAGACAATAGCTGGGTGTCTTTATTAATCTTATTTAAGCTTATTAAAATGATCCTCCAAAATAATACTTGTGTATAACACTAAATATATAATTTTACGCGTTTCTTAAGAAATTGTTTACTAACAACACAAATAAACAATAAAAAAGATGGTTTTACATTTAATGCCATCGCATATCTTCTCAAAGATGTATTCTTATTACCACATACTTACTCACTGGAGATTTTGATTTCAATTTAAATAAAAAAAATTAATTTAATGAATTTATTTAAAGTAGTTGCGGCAGCCCAAATCAAACCGGCCCACCGAAATATTTCTCGGTGGTCCAGTCTACCTCTGTCAAAGATTTTGTTAAAAACGTGTATCTAGCTGTCTTTCATGATAAATTATAACAGTATATCTTAGTTCTTCTAAAGTAAAATCATTTGAGGGTAGTTTCCTTTTCTTGATGACAGATTTTTGAATATTTGATATTTTAAAACAATTATAAAATAATGTTATTCAATATGTATAAATGGACAGTGTTTCATATGATTCAAAAAATTCTATATTATTCACCTAAGTAAGCTAGCTGCTATTCGTGAGATGATACGATCTCTTAAATGGGTCTGAAATATTTTAATTTCTCATGTTCCGATGTGTAATTTCTTTAAAAAAAATACATTTAAAATATATTATTTATTAATAACCTTTCACCAGTACACGTTATTATTTTTTATTTTTAACTGATTTAGTAACAATTTGTCCAACTCACTTAATTCTGGATTCCATAATCATTTAATAATGAGGTCTATTTTTTTCTTACGAGCAGGTCCATGGATTGTAAATAAATATATATTTAAATATACATTTAAAACACAGTAAATTTAATTTTATCAATTTGAAAATGTGGTGAACGCCCATTTTAAGCAATAACCCCCTATTTCCTTCACCTCAAAACATTTCCTTCACAAGTAGGGCCTAAATACAGTTCACCCTTTTTAAGAATCTTTATTTTATTCCTATTGTATACACCTAGATAATTAACTGTCTGCATATTAATATTATACAGATAGTATAGTTTATAGTGCCAGGGTTGGGTGAGGCGTATTTATTGTGGCTGCCCAAGCTTAGTTAGTTTTTAGATTATTTGTTTAAATAACTTTATTTTAAAAGTGAAAATTGGATTTGTGAGATGTTTACTTCTGATAATCACTCAACACAATATTTAAACTTTACTTACGAGGAAACTTATTTTTGAAGTTAGGAGGCTATAATAAATAAAGTTTTATTACTTATGCTGTCAAATCAAAATCGAAAGTTAAAATTGAAATATAAATAAATCACGGCTTATAAAAACTCAAACATATATTATACATGTTGAGTAGGTTAGCCAAAAAACCTAGTTCTTAGAAACTTTTTAGGGATAGTTAGATTAAGAAAGTTTTATGAATCCATATTTGTAACCAATAAAACATCCTTAGTAGTATACATCTAAAAATAGATCGACGAGTCTAAAAGACTTTTGAGACCTCAGCGAGATTTTATTTTAGCTCCAGAGGATTTGCTTTATGAGGACTTTTTTTTAGTGGTTATCTCAAGTTTAGTGGCTCGTCTACTCGACTCAAGTGCATCCAACTGTTTTCGGTAAATGTTGCAACAGGCAAGATAAAATTGCAAGAACCCTAATTGTTATCAGCAAAATTTAAGGCATCAGTCTCGAAAGAGACTGGATTCCTAGTATTGGTAAGGTAGGGGCTTTAATCCTGACATAATTTACCGAGGGTTGTTTTAGCCTAGTCTCCGACAAAACCTGCACACAAATGTGTGTGAATTTTCTCAGATAAATTCATAATTTCTACCTCCATTAATATAAGTGTGACCACCTCTATGGTCTAGTGGTCAGAGTTCCTGGTTAAGGATCCAGAGGTCCCAGGTTCTATTCTCAGTGGTTATAAAATGAATCTGTAAAGCAGTGAGTACTCAACCTCGTAAGCACCAATGCGGAGCTACTTGAATAAATATATAGCAGCTCTGGTTTATAAAACTGATATTAATTGCTGGAGGGCTTGTGCTGATGACCACATGACACCTTATATCCTCAAGTGTTGGCACTATCATCACTAACGACGGTGGTTGGTCAGTCGGTATGGCTAGCTTGTATTCTCACATTTTGGAGTTTATTCTATTATTGTAAGTACACGGAAAACCCAGATGGGTAATCAAGATCATTTTGCTCTTACACTCTCTCTCTCTTTCTCTCTCTCTCACTCACACACACACACACACACACACACATCCCTACAAATACATCCACACAAACCCAGTCCTTTAATAAAAGCAATTTTTCACTAGAAAAAAATTTAATTGGAGGTTTTCTTTGTTTGTGGTCATTCTAGCTTAGCACTAAATCACGGATTTAACTAACTTTGGAAAACGTATCTCCCATGGATTATCTCCTAATTTGTTAGTGTTTTACTTCTTCCAGGGTAGCATTCTGGCACAAGATGAACCAAAAGCTTAAAAACTATAAAGTGTATCAAGAAATAAAGATTAGCCTTAATAATATTTGGTCGTTTTTGAAGGCGTTTGACATTTGAGTGCTATTTTTGAAGACTGTTCTATCTTTAAATGAAAGTAACATAATAAAATACCCTTTTTCAGTCTTATACAACATATTTCCCTTTATCAGTTTATAGAGACAATATATTTATGCTTATACTTCAATTAATATTTATGTTTATATGAACCTCTGTAAGCTATTGAAAACATCAATATAGAGGATACCAAATATGAATGTATTTAATACAGATTAAATATACCCTCTAAAGTATTTATTAATACAAAATATACATTTAAAATATCATTAGCTTTTTTTAATAAGCCCGGTTAATATTCGGGGACAAAACTAGTCTGGGACACAAGTCTTATTTCAAGGACTGTCCCTACAAATCAGGGACGAAGGGTCATCTTATCTTTGGAAAGGTCTTCCTGCCCTAGTGTCTGCCGACTTAAAGTCTTCTAGTGTGTGGCCACAAATTGGAGTAGAAACAGCCAAGCGCATGCGCATTGCGTCCTGCTATCTCCCAGTCAAGTGGGAGACCCTTGACGGAATGTCAGGTTTTCATGCGTGCATGTTTACTACGCACTGAAAGCTTTTGAACGTTTTAAGGCTTATCAAAACGTGCCACGTGACAGCGATTTATAAGAATAAGGTCTGTCTAGGAACAAGTATTACTATTTCTAAGAACGAAGCACTTGAATCATACAGGATCGAATTTCTTTTTAAAATTAGAATTACTTTACAATATACATTTTTTAAGTATTGAATTATTATTATTATTATTATTATTATTATTATTATTATTATTATTATTATTATTATTAGCACCGCGTCTTACTATCCGTTCGGCTTATACGCACTTACGATAATGTGTAATGGTAGGGTGATTGTGAGATGAAATGAAGGACCTACAGTTTAACGTGGAATCCGAACCACGGTGGAGGCCTGGCACTCCCCACATTCACAAGATGTCTTGTCAGAGGTGAAGGAAGGGTTTGGTAATCAGATAAATCTTTGCCGCGACCGAGGATTGAACCCCGGCCGCCAGCACAGAAGTCTGACACCTTACTCCTAGATCGCCAGGTCACCTTTAAGTATTAAAATATGATAATATGTTTATAATGTAAACACAATTTTATCATATTATGATATAGACTTTATTATTAGATAAAACTTCTACATAGTTATGTTGACCAAAAATATTCTAAAATATTACGTACACCACTTCTAACTACCTTCTCCAGCTGTCATATTATTTCCAATAACGGGATTGGGATATGAAAGGTAGAATTTAGAGGAAGGTATCCACATTTTGGAAGAGAGGAAAATGATAGAGGATTTAGTAAAGACGCCTCAATATGCCCTGCGGGTACTTCAATCCTGACCTCCCTGTCAACGAAAAACTATAACAAACGATACTGACGCCTTAGTCCGTGTGAACACTGATGGAGGTAGTACACCAATTTAAATAATCTTGTAGACCGCATCTCTTACCTTTCATGACGAAAATAAATTTAAGGTGTTCAAAAACAAGGTGCTTAGGAAGATATTTGGTCCTAAAGATACGAGGCTATTGAGGAGTACAGGAGGTTTTATAATAACGAGTTACATACTCTGTATTTATCACAATACATTCGTAGGATAATAAAATCTTTTAGATTACGGTATGCAGTACATGCAACGGGAATGGGAGAGTCTAGAACCATGTTCAGGTTATATTTATTAACAAACCCAATGGGAACAGTCCATTTGGAAGACCTAACTGCAGATAGAAGGATAACACTAGAATGAACTTGAAAGAGAGAGGGTGTAATGAGGTGGACTGGATATAACTAACTAAAGATAGAGTTAGGTGTCGTACTTTGGTAAGTGAGGCAGTGAACTTTCTAATTTCTAAGTAAGTCTGCACCAATATATTTTTTGTGATAAGCTCTAATGTTTGAATAAACCTCTACAAATTTGCATTTAACAATCTTAGCAATTTACTTAATTCAATTTGATATACCTTATGGACGGTCTAGCTGATCCCTGCATCAAATGGGAATTTTGGAAGTAATCCTTACTCATATTTATCTTGATTTATTCCTTACCTGGTCATACTGCCCCCGAGTTAAACAAATTTTAACCTAGCTAATAGGATATGGCTCAGGAATGTAAAATTTAGAAAAAAATGCACATTTTATCTTAATTATAGGGAAGAAAGATCCTAAAGCTATTTAAGAAAAATATCTCCAGTACACCAATCTACAAGTAAGTTCAGCTTGAAAGTTTATAGGCACACATACAAAAGTACGCCATCCATCCCTATCTCTAGAAAGTTCTATTCAGTCCACCTCATTACACCTTCTTTATTTTAGGTCCATTCTAATGCCAACCTACCATATGCGTCTAGATCTTCCCAATGCTCATTCTATTTCAAATGTAAAAAATAACTACAAATAAAATATTAGAGTTTTTTTTTATTTGAAGGGCGTACACATAATTAATAATCAATCATCCCGACTTTTTATGCACTTATCGAACAGCATGATATATTATGCTTAGCACCATTTTTAAAATTGGGGTATCTATCTTGTCTGATATTAATGTCATGGCAAATAATTGTTGCAGTAATAAATCAACTCATTTGTCCTTATAATTTATTCACTACAGGTCTTGTTTTGGCACCAAAACATCGGCATGTTAAAATATTTCAACCATTTCCGAAACACAAAGTGTTTCATATTACGAACAATTATATTATTTTTCGCAAACAAGCCATACAGGGAATACAAATAGCGCCATGCATTAATATGTTTACATTAGCATGGTCACGAACATATTTTACAATAATGAATATTTTCGTTGGACTACTTTAATTGACGTGTTGATGTGAATCAATAAAAGAGGCTTTAGGTACAGTCTAAAGTGAAAACTATGAGAAAACTCAATTATATAAATTTTTGAATTCATAATTTCAAAACACACCACTTCTAATATTAAAATAAATTCTTAATAAAAATAGATACTTAGCACGAGTATTTTAGTTAACTTTTGAAAACAATTTTAACTAAAGTGATTTGTATTATTATAATATAATATTAATAGTTTATATTATTACCAACCAAATTGAGCATGCAGACTAGGGAGTCAGTTTCATCTAGTCTAGTTTGCTATTGTCACGACAGGGCACTCTAAAGTGCAGGGTGCTCTAAAATATGTATACATTATTTCTGCAATGAACAACATTAAATTCCTTCAACTCTTACAAGATGTGTATCAATAACAACTTGTGAATGTGGGGAATTCCAGGCCTCCACCGTGGTTCGTATCCCACGTTAAACTGTAGATCCTCCATTCCATCTCACAATCACCCTAACATTACACATTAGTGTACTGTACGTGCGTATAGCCCCAAACGATTAGTAAGATGAGGTACTACTACTACTACTACTACTACTACTACTACTAATAATAATAATAATAATAATAATAGCATTAAAGTTATTAAAAAATAGCCTTTAGAGAGTGAAATTTATCCTTTCTTCCAATAAAAATATAGTTTGATGACTATAAAAACCAAAAAATTCGCATAAAAATTCTTTGTTGAAAAAAAAGTGTTTTACGAGCATAATTTATCAACGAACCTATATATAAATTTGAAAATAATTGATTCGTTCACTTTAGGGAGCACGAAAATTGTAAAATTGGTCCCCCCCCCCCTTCCTGCCTCGATGTCTGACAGCCGCTGAATACGACAGGAGTTATTAAAGCATAGTTTGCGTGGCGGATACGACTCTCGGATCGATAGGTGAGATTGGTGAGGTCCGGGGTTTGAGGCTTATCTGTGTTATTTATCACAGGAAATGCCCCCGTCATCCTCCCCACCACCACCTCTCCTCAAAGCCCTTGTTACCGCACCCCTCTCCCTCTTTCCTAGACTTGCGCCGGTAATCTCAATATCTGGGACATTAATTATCATTCTGTACCAATTCGTACCATAGAGTCAAATTCTTGGAATTACTCCCTATGGGGTGCTGTAGTGTTTTTTATGTGTCCTTTCCCAACCTTATCATGGTTTTCAAAACACATTTTTTAGCAATCAAGTTTTTGTAATTTCTGACGTTATTAAGGGGAGAGAGAGGTGGGAAAATTTGAATAGGGACAATATCAATTTCTGGCATAAATTGTAGAGTAAATTTAATTTTAAGTGACCTAAGCTGTCAAACCTGTCCGTAATCAAGAACATGAATGTGTGATCATATTTTAGCTATGAAATCTGGACATTTCTAAAAATGAGAGGAACATACTGTACATTCTTTCGAATATAAATCTAGAACCTTTCATATTTAACCATTTAATACCTTCGCCCCCTCTTATTTCTCAACTGTGTGTGGTTTTACAATCTCAATTCAGAGTAGTTGTGTTTCAATTCTTCAATATTTATCCTCCAAAATTCTGTTAAAATAACTGAATAATTTATTTAGAAGATAGTAAATATATCCACAATATGGGAGATCTTGAAATAAATTCCAGCGCCAATGGTACCACAGTAAGTGTTGTTTGACTCGCTATGGACTGAATTTATGGTGACCAGCTATATTATCGAATCTCAGCAGAACGTGTCCCACTGTTTTTTATTCATCCCTTCTCCACATTAATGGGCGTGAATTTTTTACAAACTACCCTAGTCATCCTCAGTCCATATAATTTCGTTTTACCACAACATCTTACTACTCGTTCGGGATATATACTCTTTGGTAATTACACTATTTTGTTCGTAATTAGGAAGTTTTAATTTAGAGAAAATTTACCCGCATTTGCTTGGAAAGAGAGGGGAAAACTATTTATGAAAACCACACTCAGTGCACCAGACTGGGACTCAAACTCTGATTTCCATGTCATCGTAAATCTGGTATATTGCAAGAGTGATGCATTAAACTATGTGGTCACTGAAGTGTGCACTATCCCCCTACATTAAACCATTGTACTTAAACGTATTTAAACAAGATATTGCAGCTTGAATAGATAACGTGTGAAAATTGACAGATAAATTAAACTCACCTTGGTTTTGTTTACAGTCGATGTACGTCACTTCCTAATCCTCCAATCCCAGGGTTCGACGCCCTGTTGAGAGACAGTCCTGTCGGAGGAATACAAATCAATTAATCGTGGTTCTCCCATCAATTATTCCAAAACAGTCGTCACAGCGGGGAGCTTGGTTGGAAAGGAGGTTGATGGCTGGGGGGGTGGGGATGGGAGGGAGGAGCACCTGCATCGTACACAGTGACAAGATTAACACACAACGTCCTACTCCGTCGGTTGGAGTAATAACTTCCCATACACACTGGTATAATCATGTATAGTCAGTCACTATTAGATGACACTTTACTGACATTTATAAAATGTTTGCTGCCAGATCTACGTAATCTATATACATTAAAGCGTCAATAATTCTGACGTCAAAATCCGGATCGTTGATGGTACGTATCACCAAGAGAAAATATTATTTATAAAATAACCACAGTGGTATCAATATCAGAGACGTGGCCTCCCATAAACGCACCTCAACCCTTATTTAAAATATTGGAGACTTTTTTAGTATTTAGATTTTTACCTTATTATATTCCTTCAGAATTTGTTATAATTAGCAACAAACACAACTTTGTAAGTTCGTCGTTTAAATAAAGCTAAGTGTTTCTAAGACCGTAGCCAACCAAATATTTCAGGGGTGTGCGAGGGGGGGGGGGTTTGCTGGGCACATCCCCAATTGCCAGAGGCTAGAAGAAATTCTTAATTATAAACAGTTCTAGAAGCTATCTGAAGTGTTTTTTTATGGCAAAAAAAAACCCTTAACTGCTGAAGAATAGGAAAAATATACATATTTAAACACCTATAGAAGTTCTCTAAAGTGTTTTTTATAGTAACATTGCCCCTTAACTGCTGAAGGCAAGGAAAGAATTCTGAATATTAAACACCTCTAGACGCTATCTGAAGTGTTTCTTATGGCAACATAACACCATAACTGCCGAAGGCTGAACATTTTTTTAATACTAAAAACCTCTAGAATCTCTCTGAAATGATTTTTTTTATGGCAACATAAAACCATAACTGTTGAGGGCTAGAAAATATTCTGAATATTAAACATCTCTAGAAGCTCTCTGAAGTGTTAATGGTAACAGAGCACTCTAATTTGTACTTGTGCCTTAATTTTGATATTGATTTAACCATAAATATATAAATATTGGTCATTAAATTTCTGGGGGGGTGGGGGGTTGAAACTCCAACCACCCCCTACCCCGACTACGGCCTTGAATGTTTCTACCTTAACACTGATTTTTCGTAAGTATCCCGTTCATGCTTATATTTAATATTAAGCAAAGGTACTGTACGAGTATTTTAGAAAATCTGTAAAAATTGACAACTGAAGAGTACAGGGGAAAAATCATCATAGTCCAGTTTACTATTTTTTTCAGGAAATTAAATTTAAAATATATACTCTTGTATCTTTTACACTAATACGAAGTTCTTGGGGTATTTTTTTTAACTAACCAGGGATTGGCCAATCATTCCTAGCACAATGAAATGTGTATGCAATAAACTTTTGCTGTAGTTAATTAATTAAATAATAATTACATATATTATAACAGGACTCTGATTTTTTTCTCATGTATTCGTATTCTTTTTAGAAATAAGTTTGTAATATTTAGTTTTGAATAATTATTTATAATATGACATACTAAAGATAACTATGGTATTGTAAAACAATAAAATTATTATTTAAGAGGCCTAATTAAATTCAACTGGAATCATTTGTTCATTTCAATTCTCCTCAATCCGATAAGTTCGCCAGAGTATAAAGAAAAACTTGTGGCTTATTATAAAATTGTTTCTTACCTATTAAAAATCCCTGTCGGGTTCATCAACGTTAGGTCCTGGATCTTGTTGTTCAGTTCCTTGGCTTGAAGAAAGAAGCTGGTGGTAGAAGTCTTGGGAGCCTTCCTCGTCACAGAACTTAAGTAGATCCTCTATGTCCCTGTATTTCTCCATGGTAAGTTTGATGAGTGCATGGTACAGCTGTTCTGGTTCCATCAGCTCAGTATTGGACGTGGGTCTTTTCTTATTGTTCTTGTCTGTTACGAACGATGACAGATATGGGCCGTTGTAGTTCTCCTCGTGACTTAATAAAAGTGGTTTGTCCTGAGAAATCTTCATTTGCCGAATAGGCCTCGTTGCTGTTGGAAGTTATTTCTTGTAATGTGGTGTCAGTAATTCTCCCTAGCTCTTGAACATAGTTTTTTCACATGCTATAACCTCAAAACGAGATGGTTTTGTTCTTGCATCACGGATTATTCTCCTCCAGCTATCTGGTGTTTCAGAAATAACTTTTTTTTAATCAAGCCCATATTTTTGTCAGGTTCCATGAAATAAAATGACCTCTGAATGAAAACGTCACAGCTATTTTCTGGAAGCGTTTAGAAGACACAGTCATGTAGTGCAAGTACCGAAACACTGAAATTCTTGTTCTGCCCATTTTCTGAATCACAAAAAATATTCTAATCTTTTACTTCATAATCTAGTAATATGTTTACAAAAGGATGCAGCATTGATACAACATCATTTACGCCCTTTCTTGCGACAGGTTGATTTTTTACCATAGTCGAAGGCAATAGATTCTATTTTTCTTGTTTGTTGTATTGCAAGTCTTTTATTTTTAAAGAAACAATCTGCCTTCATCAGGTGAAGTTTCCTTTCAACTTTTATTTTGTCAACTCTAGACTTTAATTCACACGGTTTTTCTTCATTAGTTGTCTGAGATTTTTCTCTTAAGATATTACTTATCTGAGCTTTGCATTCGTCACACTAACTACATGTTTCTGTGCGAGGGTAACTCTATGAAATGTGAAATTCTGTAACAAAAATTGACCTAACTTTTTTGTATGAAATTTGAACTTCAGTGTTTTTCTCAAGAAATAATTCAAGAAGCTTTTTTACATTTAAATCTTCCGATAAATAGATTTTTTTTACTAACTTTAAGAATTTTGTGAGCTTTTTAGCCTTTGAGACTACCGAAAAAAATACAACTTTATCAATATTCGCAGGTGGAAGTTTATTACCCCTGTTATGATGTTTACCTCTACTGTTTAAAGGAGGTTTTCCAGTTTCACCAAGGGACTTTTTTTAATTGTTTGTACCCTAGTATGTGTTAAACCAAAAAAGGTTATAAAGGTCTTAAAAATAACTAGAATCTATTTGGCTATATTTTCTCTAATCACTCGAACTTTGTAAGAGTAAGAAAAGTCATTACTCATTTTTTCGTGGCCGTCTCCTTTGAATCGATTGAAGGGAAATTAAACCAGCTAGGTAAGAGTTTTGGCCATATCTACCTTTATCTCGGCCTGTGTCATTAAATATCTTAATTAAAGATTTCACTTCTTCAATACTCAATTTCTTAAAACACTCGAATTTTGTACAGTTACAATCTTAACCAGTCTCGTACGTCATATCTCTGAGCTTCTTCGTAGCATCCTTGATAATTCCTACTGCTTTTTGTTTCTTTGTTGAACTTTCTGAGCGAGCCCGAGAGTTTTCGTCACTCTACGAATCTGATCCCGAAACAAATTTGTCTGAGTCACTCATATAAAAGAATTAACTAAAATATCGCACGTAATTAATGTAAACACGGAATATTTACAACACTGGATACAATATTAAACACACACTATAATAACACTTTACAAGCACAAGAATACAACACAACCACAGTAAAGCTACATTTCACAATGTTACAGCTGTTTCACAACTCCACTTTATCGGAATAGGGAGGATCTAAATACTGGCAGTGGACTCTTATGGTTTTTTCCTGGTTCGAATGTGACTAGGATGGTTCTTACCATGTTCCCAATTTCTTTTTCACTGAATAGCTTAGACTGTGATGGTTATTATGTTGAAAGAGCTGTTTGAGTAGGATACAGTGATATCAATATCTCAATTTTGAATTTTTTTGACACTGATGATTTTTCCCCTGTATCCTTCAATTCGGGCTGAGTAACTTCCCAATTAGTACGAATTATCAACGGTCTAATGTATCCAGCTCCTTTTTTTTCTCGACAACTAATGCCTGTGATGACAACCGTTGAGAAATGATTTAACCCTATAGTTTGCACCAAGGTTACCCATACCATTGGGCATGCGGGCAAAGACGTCAGTCTTGTCTGTCATGTTTTTTGAAAGGCAGGGAGGACTGGAGCTCGTGCCACTCCAAAGATAGTACTAATATAAGTGATAAGGTAGAAAATATAGTTCAAACAAAATGTCACGTCATAGTACGGTGTTCTGTATAATAATTTAGTCGACCGTGGAAATGAGATCAGTGAAACAGCTCTACAATATTTTAAAAAATACTACTAAATCAAGTTATAATTATTCTAGATCGATAAAACTATTATGATGAACAAAATTTTGTAGTGGGTTTAATGCAGAAAACCGCACTTGAATGCAAGTTATGGTTCGAGCGTAAATGTGTTTATAATAACGGAATGGGATTTTCACAAAAGACTTTGCTGTGGGTTTTTTCATTATTTAATAATAAGCAAATGTGTGCGTATGGAAAGAGCCCAATAAATAAGCCATCTATTTTTATATCTATAATCTTAAGCCATATATTACTGCTGTGGGGCGTTGGTTTTATAGTAGGTAACTATCGAAGTTCTCCAAATATTTATTAATATTTTTCTTTTTCTGTTATGATACAGTCTCATCAAAAAAGTTGATTGGTACTGCATGGTGAAATATTCATGGAAATAATTTAATAAATAAATAATTATAGAATTGTATTGATAGAAGGTAACGTGATGTGTTGACACAAAATTTACAGCAAAAATCGCGTAAATTGATCAAATATCAGTGAAAATATTTAACCATGGTATCCGAGATAACTTTTTCAAGGTTCTTATACTTTAATTAAAAAGGACGAATCCATAAATTGATGTTTGAATAATTTTAGGAATTATCTTGTAGATGATCACAACTTCCTTACGCAGCATGAATGTAATAGGTAAGTATGTAAGACTCTCAAAAATTTTGTTCTTTTTCCTCTAACCTCTTAGGGGAAATATTTGTACAACAATGACGTATCTCTATCATTTTAGACTAATTAGTCAATATTTACCTTTTGCATTGGTCAACATCTATAAATGAGAACTTTAATTCCTTAAAAAGAAGATTATAAATTTTAAAACAGGGAGCCAAAAAAAGTTTTACGCAAGTATTGTGCAATTTTTGCTCGGGTTTGCTAGTGTATAATATTTCGATTCACACATAATACAAGTTTTGAGTAAATATCTCAATTTTTATACAAATGGAGTGAACAAGTCTGTGAGGATCTCCGTACCATTTATTTTAAACAGGGACGCAATTCGTTTAATACATTTTTTAAAGAAGGATGTACTTGGTGTAAAAAAAACTATTTTAGTGCTCAAATTATATGCAGACCTTCATTACTCTTAAGTTTACCTCGTTAATCACTTAATAATAGTGATACAGGAAGGTAATAAAATATGACACAAAGGAAACATCATTTTCAAATGGTTACATAAATAGCCTAAAACAATTTAATCCCCAATATTGAAAACACATCTGAATTATCGTCCACAAAAATTGTCGATAATCCTATTTTAACATTCATTATATGTTAATTAAAATTTTTAAAACTCCAAATCCCGTTTAGAGCGGGCAACCACTTTCCACACCTCTTGTTCTCGATCAATCCCGAATCTCATTCATTACAACGCGTCAACGTTGGATATACATATCTGATAATGTTGATTTTTCAATCAATAGGATATGTTCAATTACCTGATGCAATAGTAATGTTTTTTATTTTATCTTTTTTTTTCTCGTGTACTTAATTAAAACGACGCACATTCGACTATCAAGTTTCAATTTAAAAGCCTTCTTGTGCTAAAATTCCGTTTGTATTTTAATTTTTATCGGTGTAGATTTAAACCTGATTAGTTTTGCTTGTCATTCATTAATTTATGGTTTGTGTGTTAATTGGTTTAAAATTAATAGACTAGATAGATAATATGATACAGTTATTTGGTTCATAATTTTCTAAATAACTAAATCATTTGTTCAAACAATTAATGAAGCTAATATTATCTTGATTACTTTATTTTATTTCATGCTTAAAAACTCAAATATAGGACAATTTAGTGAAAAATAATTATTTATTTATATATGTATATAATGTATATATATATATATGTGTGTGTGTGTGTGTGTGTGTGTGTGTGTGTGTGTGTAATATCGATGCGGTGTCTGTCCTTAGAGAGCTGTTTCCCCAATGAACACAAATGAAGTTACTTACTATAATAACACATTTAAAAACAAGGAACAGACATTACACAAAATCCGAAATGGCACCTGTCGGAGAAAGGTCTGACCCCTAGTATACAGTATAAATAAAAGTAGGTTACTAATTATAGTAATTAATGTCACACATAGGTCTCTAAATTTAAACAAACGCACGTTAAAATCTATATGTGTACAATTTATATAAATATATACTTATATATATTTACATGTATATATTTATATATATGTATATATGCATATATTTGTATGTATACTTGTATGGTATAAGTATTATCTGGAATTATATACAAATACATACATGTATTTATATATTTGTATGTATACTTGTGTGGTATAAGTATTTTCTACGATTATACTTGGTTTGATTATAATAGTCATTGTGACAAAAAAAAATCTAAACCAAGCTGACACACCTGAAAAAAAAAATTACACGTGTAACAAAGTTTAGTTGGATCACTACCTTTTTATTTAAGGGTAAAACTTTTTGAAGTGATATGCTACCAAAGGTACTCATTTCATAAACATTATTCCAAGCCTCCTTTTTAAAGACTATCTTAATTAAACTTTTTTTTTTACTTTCATTCCAGTGTCAATATTGACTCCAAAAACTTCTTCTTGAATAAATCCTTTGGGAACCCCACAAGACTAGTATTTCTGCACAAATAATGAACAAATTGCTTCATAAGGTCAAAAAAAAAGTTCTCTTTTTCAAGACTAATTGCTTACTTTGAAATAAAAGGGGGGGGGGGG
>CABEEJ010001392.1:94818-160814 GCA_901482245.1 Timema douglasi
GGGGGGGGGGGGGGAATGGTGTTGGTGATTCTTATGGGGAATCATTCAGGTTTAATTTTCCAGTATCACCAAAGGACTCGTTGACTCGAATACAAAGTATATAAAAAATTGAATGCAAATAATTTGAAAATGAATAAGTTATCATTGGAATAATTATAGAACACAACTTTTAGCGTCTTTGATAAATTTTATTGCGTGATTTTTAATTGTATCCACTTAAGTGTAGATGACAAGCAGAAAGTCAATTTAAAAGGGTAATTATTGTAGACTCAGTATATTAAAAAGCCTGAAAAGAGACCAGAAATAAATTAATGAACATTATTAGCAAGTATGATTTAGAGCTTCACTATAGTATTATTATTTATCACTTCGTCTAAATATCTCTTCGGGTTATACGCTTACGTACTAATTACGCTAATGTTCTAGGAGTTGGGAAGGTTGAATATAGATAAAGTGAACCCGTATTTGCTTGGAGGGAGACTGGAAAATTATTTAGAAAAATTACCCCAGCTCACCCAAGCGAGATTCAAACCTCGATCTCTCCGTCCTTGGCAGTCTAGCTCAACATGAAACTAGCACGTTAGCTAACTAAGCCACCAAGACTGGTCCTGGGATTCTGGCAGTCTAGTATATTGCGAGAGTATCGCCTTAGAACATTTTGCCACCGAATCGGATAGCTGAACAACCGTTTAGTTTGTTTGAAGTTGGCTTCTTAAGATATTTACGAAATGTTTTACATGTCTATAAAACCAAGTAATAATAATTATCATAAGCTGAGATTTATGAAGACAAGACTCAAAAATCTATTATATTAATAAAACAGATGTTAATTTATCAGACTTTTCCTAAATTTAAAAATAAATTAAATATAAGCCAATTTGGGCACTTGATCAAGTTTAAATAGTTTTTCTCCTATACCACTTATTATCCGTTCAATATATATATATATATATACATATATATATATGGGGGGGCGAAACAATTAACCATTAATAACTTGAAAATTAACACTTTAATTGAAAATTTAACATTAACTAGCTAAATAAAACCAACTATATACTATAATTTTTCCTTTTTGAAGATAATGTCCCTCAGGTGAGCTCCACCAGACGTTAGGCAAACCTCAGCACGTTGTCCATCACTTTCCTCAACATAGACCATATAATTGTTTCCGGCACACCCCGAATTAATTATCCTAGCGGGTGAGGAATTAAAAGTGAATAATTTAGAGGAAATGTACTCGAATTTGCATAAAGGCTGTGTGAGAAACTATTTAGGAAAGATCCCCCCTAACACACTCAGCCGGGATTCAAACTCCAACCAATACATCATCAGAAAACATGAATAGTGGAGCCTAAAATTTAATAGGTGAACTCACTCTTTCCGGTGAAATAATTAAAGTTTCATGTGAACACAAATGTTAAAAAGTCAAACAAATATGTTTGCTAAAAACCAAACTTTTGTTAGTATTCCATTATCTTATTAAATATGCTAAAGGACAATAATGTGTATGGTCCTGATTGGATTACAAAATTATTCTACAGTAAATATTATTTGTTATGACGTAATAGCTCGTGGGAAAATTCAAATGTGTCATTAAATAGAGTAAATTGTTGAAGGTGAATGGCTTGTTATTGTTTTGACCGAACACATCAGAGCTTGCTTTCGTTAAATGAGTTACTTCACTTTTTAATTATCAATAAAGGACTATTGACCTTTAACATGCTCTTTAATATTTGACATAAAATCAATTAAGCGACCGTGGAAAGGTGGCAAGGGGGGAGGGGTACCTATATCTATAAAAAAAATACCGTGTTTCTAATAATTCAATTACATTATTAAGTAAATTTTAATAGATTTTGTTTAATTTCTGAATAATTGTTAATCCATTGATTATTATTTATAAATTATTTAAGATATAAGTTCAAGCACCTTCAAATGTAAGCTTGTTAATTTCATTTTATATAAAAAAAAGTATATATATTTATAAATACCTAAAAATTATTATTTTTTTAGTTATAGATAATCCATATTCGGGAGAGATTAGATCTTCTACTGTCGGATAATAATCACTTGTAAGGGCAATATTTAAAGATTAGTCCCAGGAATTAATTAATCTCCCATTACACAGTTCATGTTGAATGGGGGATTGACTGACGTCCAAATCTTATTTATAATTATTATATATATATATATATTTAGCCGTAACAAACTGTTCAGGTCGAATTAGTGATGATTAATATCCTAATATAGACTACATATACTACATGCACTACATATACTATATACAGTATAAATATATATATTAGCTTATATTATTGGTATATACCCCCTTTCCCTTTAACAAGAGAGATCACGATTTGAAACCCATCTGGGTGTAAAGTTTTTTTTCCTAAACAATTCTTCCACTATCTCTCCACAACAATGTATCTATAAAAATTACACCTTACTTTCCTCATTAGTGTAAATATGTGACTAGTCCAGATGGATCGTTAAGATTCAATGCAAAGACAATTGTGGAGCCTGAAGAAACAGGATAAAGTGGGTGAAAATATGTGAACCCACGCTCACAAGTCAGTCAGTCAGTCGAAGATCGACACCGCGTGTAACTCGATACACCTGGAGACGTGCAAATGCATCTCAGCTCCACCTCAGACCTATAATTAACCCGATATATTAATTAAACCCGTGAAACCACTCAGCGGTCACCTGTGAGATCGCATGTTGACTGACCAAACACCGTAGCGTCATCCCCTCCGGGATGGGAAGGGGGGAGTTAGTTCACCGTGATCATGTTCCCGGATCTTCACTTTGGTCCACTGGGGGGTATTATTGTGGTCTAAACCCCTAAACCCCTTCCCATCCTTATCCCTTCAAGGTCATTGACCGTTACTGTGGACTCACACACTCACAGAAAAAAAACACATTGCAGAAACATTGCCACTTGACAACTCTGAACCAATCACAGGTAATCAAAATACTCTGCGTTGTCTGTTCACTGCAATTTAAAATAGTTTTGATCTTATTGGTTTTGAACAACATCTGCCTTGGAGGTATGATTAAATCTCCAAGCCAAGCGATTTGATTGGTGTACGTGGGCCTTCTAAGTGGGATATAGACAAACAGCTGCATCAACTGTCTTTAAATGATCTGAAACAACTCGTTAAATGGATAACACTTGTCTTTCTCATTCTGTGCTAATTTGTTTTAATACACAACCAAATAATTTAAAAAGTCCATCGAGACAAACATCTTAATTACCAGTTTATCCGATAAAAGCACAAAAATGTCGATAATCATCGGTTTTAGGTTTACTTTGAAAAGCTTCATGGGCAAACATACACTTTTCTTAACTTTTGATTTGCTGCACCACGATCAAGCAGCTTTTGCTTTAAATCCTCTACGAACATGTTAATCAAACTTTACTGTATATTTCCACGTTCGGCAAAAAAAAAAAAAAAACTAGCGCAGAACAGAAACGTAGTTACATGACACTTTCTAAGACGGTCACAAAATGTCCGCCTCATCATCGTGAGCTGTTCTGCTAATGTTCAACTCACCTCTACTTCGTCCACTCCCCCCGAGATGTTCGGTATGGGAGAGCCAATCAATTCTCAGAGCCAACCGTCTCAAATCAGTGCGCATGCACATTTGACAACGCATGCGCCATACAACCAAAAGAAAGCAGACAGATTCGTTGGCCTTTCTGAGGAGATTTGAAATCACCCTTTAATGTAAGGCATGTATATCAATATAGTCGATTGTGCCCAGACACAGCATTATAATTTGAAAGCATCCATCGGGAGAAAGAGCTAACATTTGTATCTATCCATTATAAAATAAAATATGTTGTAGCATCATGGGTCAACGGACAGCGTGTGGATTGCTATGCCACTGAGGAAGATTCTGTTTTCAATTTTCTGCGACCGTGTGAATCAACCTTTACTCACGTGAATACGAGCTAGCTACAGGGGGTAGAAGGGAGGGGATCCATTTTAATTGGTCCACTAGGCCTACTTATGTCGGCCCCATTGAACCCCGCAACGAGACCTGTAATTAGTGGTCACTGTAATAGCCTGTAAACGCTATAGTTGGTGGTTATTATAGGACCCGTAGAGTGTGTTCAATAGAACGTCCGGGCCGTGTGTTAGGGAGTAGCTTTGTTAGGGTGATTATAAATGAGGGTTAGCGTCATTCCTGTGGTCCACCCCACCGGTTGACATTTCAATACAATTTTTTTTCCCACCCTTAAGCTTCCAAATCAAGCTGATAAGACCAATTGGCTTGATTGGATCTATATATGTTTTATTTTTCTTCCAAATCACTCAACACTTTAATATGAGCTGTCTAAGGCCATCTTACCAAACATCTTATGTGTCCCAGGCCAGCATACCAAATCCCCTACTCAGACACGTCTATGAACCAACTATCCTGTGTAAGTCTGAAGCAGGCGTACCAAATCTCCAACTCAACTATTTCTATATACCAAAGCTCCAAAGTGTTCCAAGCTAGCATACGAAATCTCCTATTAAAACACGTCTATGTACAAACTTTTCCTATTGGTCTTCAACCCACATACAAAATCTGATACTCATATATAATAAAGAAGCAACACTCCTATTTGATTGGTGGTGATATCAAGCAAAATGTTAGAGAGTGCCAACCAAAATATTTTATTGGTCTTTAGGGATGATGAAACAGCTTTTTTACATTCCTGAATAACTAAATTTAGGCCAAGAGCCACAATTTTTTTAAATTGCACACACTTTCAACAGTGGAATAAATGTACCTGGAAATATACTTGAAAGTCATGCAACTAATGTATGATGGGTATCTATTTGTATGTTTTAAGGGTGGCTGAGCTACAAAAAATACTTTAAGGCCCTTGGTCCTGTCAAGTGCAACTCTAAAACCTATTTTGTGGAATGCGGGTGGGAAGGGGAAAGGCGAGTCGATGCTTCACAACCGACTATAGTATCCTTCCACGCCAACAAGAACAGATGGATTATGGTAAACGTAGATGGCGCCAGCTACTGGACAGGTCTTGTGAAAAAATCATACGTTTGGAAACATAAGTTTTCTCGAGAACAAGTGAAATGTTTATGTTTATAGTTTCAACACCCCTTCTAAGTTAATGTATAGATGTATTTTCTTATTTTTTGTTATGAAGCCAGAAGTTTTCAATTGAAAAATGTTAATTTTATCGATATTTGATCACTTTTAAAATTAAAGAGGAGGTGTGTATATAAAAAGTATAACTAAATCAACATGCTTCTATTCTTGAACAAATCGTTTCCATAAATAAAATTGCAAAAAAAAAATCTTGAAGATAGCCGTTTGTTACCATGGCTCTTCATTTACACGCCAAATGAAAAGGGTCAATCACCATAAAGTGTTGTTGGAGGGCCGTATAAAAAGATATACACAGGCAAAACCTTTATTAATTTTTAGAACGATTTAAACCAAACCAAGCCAAGCTAGGTGTCAAAAATTATGTTTAAATCGATGCTAAAGCACAATATAAGGATTCCCATTAATCCAGAAGTACCTGAATCAAGATATACAAGATAGCAGCTAAAGGGTTTACATCAAAATTATTTTTATTAGGACTTAGTAATGAACCAAAAGACATAACTAATTTACTTAAGAAAGAAAATGGGTTTTTAATAAGACAATAATATTATATGGCGAAAAACTTAAAACAAGAGTGAGTTCTGTATGTTAGTAACCATTTAAAACAGAATTACAAATCAGAATCATCAATTACTATGTTATATGAGTACGAATTTTCACAGTCAATGGTAATACATTAGCAAAACACTTTCAGTTGCCGGTAGCATATTACTTACACTTGCATATAATGAGTGCACAAGACATTGTGTTGAGAGGACAGGTTTCAATTCACTACCCTTCAGTTACCATCCACTTGTGATCACCGATGGCAGTTGTTGTTGGGAAGTATACTATATCAGCCAGGTAAGTGCTTGATAGTGAACTCGCGAGATGGGGTGGTGAAGAGCTACTGCAGTTGGTGGTAAAGTTTCGAGAACCTTCGTTCCTTTTTTAAAAAGTATGGAATCTCACTTCATATATGTTCACAAGTAGTGATGATGGAAAATATAGGCAATAAACGAACTCCTCAGTTTTTTCAGTGTATCTTTTGTCAGTTCACCTTTACCTAAACCTTCAATGAGAAACGGCCAGTCCTTGTAAACTTCCAAAGCAGTTTTTTCCCAGTGTCACGAAAATTACTTACAGTGTTACAACATGTAATGATATGTAAAGCTACAATATTATGGTTCAACTCATCAAGCAGATAAATGTCATGGACAATAAATAAAGCTAGGTTTACTTGCTGTTCCTGTTTTGAACCATATCTCTTTTGGAAGTTGATAAGCAAACTACATCAAGAGCACACAGACATCTGTGTCTTTTACAACGTCTGGACGCGTGTTGCTTATATGGTGCGCATCGATCCCATGAAGAATTATTCTTGTATCACCTTCTTCATGGTTAGACTGGAGCATGGAAACATCTTTTTGTCTTGAGCATTGAACCTCTCCCACTTGAGCAAATCCACCCGATACTATCCCTTCATATTCCTCAATCTGTCTGCTTCTTGATATCAAGTGTTTTGATAAGACCTCTCACAAATTAATTAACTTTATTCTCATGCATACTTATGGACTGGTTCAATTTATTTACCATTGGAACATCATCAACAAGGGTTACAGCATGGCTAGCTGGACAACTGTCTGTTCCTGACCTATTCTTTTGAGTGTTCACCTTGATATTGTAGACGTAATATCAATCAAATACGACGTCTACTATAAGGGAATTTCTACTTAAACTCTTTTAAAAACTATCTGCATATCTATCATAATACTCCCTGACTGAAGAGCATAATGGAGTTCTTCCTAAGGCTTGCACAAGTTGCTGTTCATCTATTATAGTGCATGTCAACTCATTAGATATAGGTTCTGATATCTCGATCTCAGCTTTCAGGATGTGAGTTAGGTGGGAAATTCTGCATTTCATACGAAGAGCTCCATTGAAATCCACAATATACACTGGAATGGCAGTAAGTTTGTGTTCAAGAATGGATTGCGGGTTTATTTCTCGACACGCTTACTTAGAAACCAAAAATTTATTAAAGAGATTGACATCTCAATTTAACATTTTGAATTTTTTCAGCCAGCTATATTTTGTCACCTATGTTTTCCAATGTAAACACCTTTATATGTTTTAAAGGATGATAAAACTTCTTTGGTGTAGCCATCAAACTGTCCTGGATAAAATTAACGATAACCTAAATTACTATTTTATTTGCTGACAATAATACTCTGTAACATGAGGTGGGATCAGATCACGTGTGGAGATAGACATTATAAATTCTCTTCTTTATTGAATACACCAAAATATACCAAAGTACTCAAACTGAAGTACAATTTTTTCCATGCCACTTTCATTTCTTTCAAATCTAGATTTTTAGAGGTCCTTGGTTTGAGATAAACAATACTCATCATCCTTCATTCCAATATCAAACATTTCACGTGTTTCCTGCGTTCGTTAACCGTAATACGCCACTTTTCTCTTGCATATTCGTTCCGGGTTATTCTAATAAACCCACCTACAACTTTGCATACCTGAATGATGTATTCTAATGCCTGGTCAATCAATAGTCTGTTAAAAATATTTTTGTTTTTCCTAGCTGCAAAATGACCAGCACGAAAGTGTTCAAAAACATATGAATGAGTCTCAGGTAACTGTTTAATGCTAGATAAAAATTCATAACATCTATTTATTTTATAAAATATACAGAACTGAAAGATGAGAAGATTTATACATGGTCTATCCAATGATACCTGAAAATAAGCCTATGGAATAGATCAGGTGGTACAACATGTTTTAGTATAAAAAAGTAAAAAATTCAGTAATACTTAGCCGCCATATTGTATATATTTTTATACGGCCGTCTGACAACATTTTAAAGTATTTTTTTGGAAATCAGCTACCATTAAAACATACAAATAGATACCCAAAATGTATATATTACACTAGTCTCAAGAATATTTGCAGGTACAAAATGGCCCACTTTTGCAAGCGTATACCATTTTGCAAAATGGTGGCACCTGGCTTGAATTTAGGTAGTCAAGAATGCCAACGAGCTGTATAATTATCCCTAAGGACTCATAAAATTAAATATTTTGGTTGGCACTCCCTAACATGTTTTACCCCTTGATTTAATTTCTAGGCCCTTTTTCAATGTACCAAATCTCCTGACCATTAGATAACATCTAAAAACTCTCCTAAAAACTAAATTTCAGTCATGGGGAGATTATTACGTATCTAGGCTTGGTACCACAATAGATGTTTACTGAGTATTAATGTGGATAGGAAGTAAATCATATTTTACAGAGAGAGAGCGAGAAAGGGTCTTTTAACCATTAACAGTTGTGACAGCAGCCACATATCAGTGACAGATGACCTGTGACATTGCATTAATGGCAGCGGTTTAGCCTCCCATTACTGTGTTCTTGGCGATTAATTCACTAGTGTTGGAGCGTCGATTTGTGAGATTTTCACCACTATATTCCAGTATTTTCCAAACATTGGTCAGTCACGTACTCCTTTTGGGGACATTGCCTAGCCAACGTACCCTTTCCAACATTTCATAGAAAAATTACCTGCTATCTTGTAAAGTAAAATATATTGTTCCAAATTGTATTAAATTGCTTTTCTAATTATCTTAACAAATCAGTTACAGAATTAGATAGAGGTTATATAAATATCCGTAACATCATGCTCAAACCTGCGATAATTTGTTTATCGGTTTTACAATTATCACTATATAATTTATGATTATTAAAGTCCAGTAATTCATAACGTACCCGATGCTCTCTTTCGCACTTGAGGTACGCGTATCTGAGTTTGGGATAGACTGCTTCAGTTTGTTGTGAGATAACACAACACACCTTAAGCCAATTCCTGTAATCTAGTGGCTAGGGGACTATTCCTATACGTCTTAGAGACGTCCGTTTATTCCCAAAACTGAATAAAATCGTCGGTATTTTAATATTTTGTTTCTCCCGATTTATGCTTTCGGGATATTTGAATATATAATGGTATGATAGGGATACTTTTAACGTAAAAATTTAAAGGAACTGTACCCCACATTTGGGTAGAGGTAAAGTGAAAACCTATTTTAAAGAACAATAAACTGTAATTTGAAAACCGAGCTCTCAGTTATTGGCAGTCCAGTCTCTTGGGTGAGGGATATCTTATACCAGTGGTGTTCACCCGTTTTGTTTGCGTACACTCAGATATATATATTATATCCCCCAATTTCGGAAATATGATCAAAATTTGAAATTTTTTTACCTAGCAAAGTAGCATAAAAGTAATTTTAACTGGAAAATGAGAGTAAACATTTAGTTTGTAATGTTAAACAATACATGTATAGGAATTTAAATCAAAATCGTTTGATTTGTATAAAAATCTACTTTCCCTCTTTAGTTTCCCGGGTAAAATATCCTCAATTTTCGGATTATCTAAGTAATTTCAAAAAATCTTCTGAGTAATCTTATAAAAAAACACTATGCACCAAGTTTTAGCCTGCTCAATAAAGTGGTTCGACTCTAGACCAAGATACGGACAGACAGACAGATGGCATCGTGAAAGACCCGTATTTAGATTCAGGAGGTCTTGAAACTCCGACATTCATCAAAAGTTCTATTTTGCTGGAGATTACAATACTTCTCTCTCCAAGGTTCCCAGAGAAAGTACAAAAGGAGCAGTGAAGAGAATATTCCGTCACGTTTAGTTATTATATAATTTAAAAATAGACTAATTATGAAGAAAGATTACCGCAAGTAACCCTATAAAATATTATAATTGTGAATAGCTTAGTGTTAACGTACACATTTTACACTTCAATGGGGTAGTGCAAGTTTATTTTTAAAAGTGTTGTTTAAGATTTTATTAGTTTGTAAATATAATTGGTCCACAGATAATTCTTGTGTTTAGAAAATGGAAGTTAAATACTCAGTCAATTCAAAAGTAATTGAATAATGTGTAATGCAGTTTAAATAAATTTTATTTTTAATTATAAGAGGTATTAAACATGCACTTTCTGACCCGACAGATAATATCACAAACGAGAGTTTATTTGATCTAGAGCGAAAGGGCTTACCAATTTTACCGGGAAAGGTATTTTCACATGGCTTCCAGGGTTATTTTACAGCCTACACGATACTAATGGCTTTACTTTCCATCCGAAGGAAGTTGTGCTACGGATTGTTATCGCTCAGGAAAAATCCATTGACCCCCGTTAGGTTTGAACCCACGAAAATCGGGTCCTGAGGCAAGAACTTTACCCCAAGACCACCCAGATAAACAATTTTAGCAAGGTATAATTAAAAATAAAATTATGTGCAGAATAGTATAATCCTTACTCCTTCATTTCGTACTATGTTATATGCTTACCAAGTATCCAGCAGTCGCATCTTTTCTCCACTATACTTTTTCTTTTATTTGTTATTATATTTTATATCTACTCCTTAAATTAAACCCTTTCATAAATGATAATATCCTCACCTTTATAGAAAAAATGTTTATAAAAAATTTTATAATATTATATTAATTGATTTAATTTTATTTACGTGACCAATTATTAGCGATAAAAGTTATTTTAGTCACACTCAAATTTTAGTTTAGCTTAGTTAGTTTAAAATACCCAAAGATCAAATTTTAATGACCATGAAGTTTTCTCAAATAATCGGCTGAATATTAGTGCGGGATAGACTAATCAATCACAATCGACATGTGGCCGACCTTTGCTATAGATCTATAACTGGTTATTAATGTTGGATTTTAATAAATAGATATGTTACTTCTTTCAAAATTAAGACTTTATTTTTTCGAAACTCGTGTGATGGTATTTGAAATCATGAGAGGGTTTTTATATTACTGTAGATATATTATAGGAATATCATTTTAAAATCGAGATAAAAAATAAATATATTGAAGCAAACATTGATAAAATGTCACTACAGCTATTTTATAGCAGCTGAAGTTAACAGCGTTGCTCAAAAGTGACAGCTGTTCAATAACACATGAATTTGTGGATTAAATTTATTTTCTTAACTTTTTGATCTGTTTGATGTTATTTATCACCATATACTACTATAACATATTTTTGTTGAGTATTAAATCCAAGCAAAAAACTGGAAGTTTGACAATCGGATTCAAATACAAGTCTTGTGATAAACCAGCTTAGTTTTTTATTTGACAATTTATAGTATAATAAGGTTTTAAGAAACTTTAAAAAAATGGAATTTTTCGTTGTTGTTTGTATTTAATTAATTTTATTAGTTTTTTTTTATAAATATTGATTATATATAAATTATGAAAGGTGAAATTTGCAGATAACATAACTCAACTTATTAAAATATTAAAACTATTTTGGTAATTTATATCACTGTCAAAGATGCATCAGTGGTCACATGGTCGAAAACATAAGCATTTCAAACTTGCGACCCGCGGGTCGTATGTGGTCCGATCCACGATTTTGTATAGCCCGCGGAACTTTTGATGAACAATCCTACAATGTGGGATGCAGCCAAATCAAGATTTGTATAAACAATATAAAAAATACGCTATTTAAGAATCTGGCATTTATAAATCGCCGCTTTATTTTGGAAAATATATCAAGTTAGTGTACCAGTTTTAATATTTACTCTTTACTCACCACAGATCGATTCTTAAAAATGCTGAATTGGCAAACCAAATATGAGCAATATTTGTTAGCATATTAGTATGTGAACAGTTACTTTCTCCTGTGCTAAGGTACTAACACTCGAGAGGATATGGAAAGTCATTTACAATATAATGAATTTTTATCACCGCATCTAACTCTCTATTTAGGCTATATGCATTTATGGTAATTACTATAATGTGGTAAGGATGAGGAAGGAAACATTTCAGGTGTAATCTACCCACATTTACGTGAAAGACTGAGTAGAGCCGACCAAGATTTGAACCCCGATCTCCCCGTTTTGTGCAGGCCAGTCTAACATGAGAGTGACCCCTTACACCATTCGGCGACCAGAGTGGGTAGACCATTATGAAAGGGATTTCAACATAACAATTTTTGTTAGCACCGTGTCTTACTACCCGGTTGAACTATACGCCTAACACAAAATTTGAAGTCTAGCACACCCTCACGGAAAAAAAAGTTTAAATTTTTTGGAAAAAATATAGAGTAACTCTTTAAAAATATTTATTCTTACATTTCTTATTCTAATAATAGATATTCTAATTATTTGTAAACCTAAAAGTTTATATATTTTTATCAAATATGCCTAACTAATCCACCTAACCCTCCCCTTCCCCTTCATACAAATTATATTTTTTGATCAGACAAGCTTGACATGTCCCTTTCTTTCTACGAAAATGTGGGCAAATTTTATATCATATTCCTAAACGTAATCCCATAATGACTACTAATATGCGGTTTAAAAAAACACTTTAAAAAAGGAGTTTTCTTATCTTAATCAAACGTACACTTTAAGGAGACTGATTCAGCACGTTACATACAAAAATAAGGGAGCCGCCTTTCTAACTAATACATTTTCACTCAGACATTAAGCTCTAACGCAATATTTAATTCCACATTGTGTTGTTTAAAAACATGGCTCACGCCAAAATACAGTAGAAATATTCCAAAAGGAAACTTTTTCCTGAACAATCCTATATTCTGAGTTTTTTAGTAGAAAGAAGTGCAATACAATAACATTAGGTCATTTTTAAAACATTTTTAAAGCACATATGTGGAGCTAGTTTTGAAAAAGGGCCTTAGGTCTAGCTTTCCTTAACAAATGCAGTTATATGTTGATAGGTTAATTACATAAAATTTGAGTTCAAACGCAGCCGAGGTCAAGGGAATTCTCTTGAGCGATCAAAAATCCGTAGCGCAACTTCCTTCATAGGGCAAATAAAGCCGTCACCAGCCTCGGTGGCGTAGTTTACTAACGCGCTAGTCGTGTTGAGCTCGACTGCTGAGGACGGAGAGATCGAGGTTCGAATCTCGGTCGGGTGAACTGGGGGTGTTTTTTCCTAAATGGTTTTCCACTCTCCCTCCACGCAAATGCGGGTTAGTTTCCTCTAATTAAACCTTCCCAGTAACTAATCCATTAGCGTAATTAGTACTTAAAGCGTAAAATTTCGAAAGGGTAGTAAGACGCGGTGCTAAATAATAATAATAATAATAATAATAAAATAAAGCCGTCGATCCCGTGTCGATTATGACATGTAGGAAAACCCTGGAATGTGTGTGTAAGGACCTTTCCCTTTAAAATTGTTAGGCCCTTTCGCTCTCACTCTTATATATTCTCGTGTGCTGATATAATCAGTAGGTTCTAAAGTTCAAGTTAAACAACCTTGCACGTTAAACACCTCAAATAAATAAAATACAAAGACAAATGTAATATAAGCTCTGTGGCATGATGTCAGTTGAAACTTTCTGGTTGACAGAGGCGGCCGCCTTAACCTACTAGACCGAGAATAGACACAGCACCCAATTCTCCATTCTTTGACTCCCCCCCCCTGTGAAAAGAGCAGCCCCAATATCACCAGAATATATTTTTACAACCTTGCTGGGAATCGAAACTTAAGCTCATTTGCTCAGTCGAAAGAGGCGCTACCAACAGAGGCAAGTAGATCCTTTAAGACATCAACCTAATACTCACAAGTTTGACTCCCGTGTATGAAACTCTGATGAAAAGTAAACCTAACTATCAAGTAGGTGAAAGCCACATAATGTATCAAAATTTCTCAACCTCACCCTATGATATAAACAACTTATAGCGACTTACTTCGATAAGTTACTTGGAGTGGGAATTAATAATTTGGAGGTGAGAGTAGGTAAGCACTTTCGAAAATAGATGTAAGTCCCACTCAACTTGCACCTACTAAAATTGGAAGGAGCTGATGTAGAGAGCATGTGTGTATCAAGTGTCCACAAGAGCAGAACTAATAATATTCATAGTCATGGCTACAGAACTTATAAGAAATTGATGGAGCGTGCAGCGTTCGTGGGTCAGACGTACCTCCTTTCAATCATGTTCGAGAGACTTAGGACTAGAAACAACGCCTAGTCTTAAACAAAGTTTTCCGTTCTTTCATCTCTTAAGGCAATAAATTATTAAGGCGGGTCTACATGGCGTAAGTGAGCAAGTAAGTCAATTAAGCAAGTTGCATGATTTAAGCTACTACTATGTGAACAACCACTTGCTTAATAATGTAGAGGTAAAGGCAGATAGCTAAAGAAGCTGCCAGGAAATACAAGTGAGTAGGAAGATGTTCTACTTTCATTTGGACTTGCTTCATCACCACAAAAATATTTAACATGAAAGATAATTAAGTTTTTGGTTGCAAGAACCTTTTAGAAAATACAAACTTTTATTAACAATGATAACACCTACTTCGTTGGGCACATGGTCTAAGGCTTCTCTGTCGCAATATACTTTTTTTTAAAGACTGCCAATGACAGGGAGATTGGAGTTCAAAACCCATTTAGGTGTACTTAGGAAGGTTTTTATAAATGGTTTTCTACTCATAATTCATGAAAATGCGGGTACAATTCCCCTAAATACAACTTTCCCTATCCATAGCACGTACGCTTTATTAGTTATGTTCATATGCTTATGAGAACATTTAGTAAGTCACAGAATTAAAAACCAAAAGAAATGAAGTTTGAATATACTACTTGTGTTATTTTATAGATATTAATAATGCCTATAAAAATTGATGTCTACAGACCACATCACATGAATTGGCGTGACTTATAAATACGTAAAATTACAGGGTATCTACCACTAACTCCCAAAATGGTGTATATGCTTAAAATGTTGAAGTCTCATGATAGACACCCTGTGGATTTAATAATGTTTCTAGCTATTTGGTATTCTTCCTCTTAAATTGGGGTGTATCTTGTCATTTAGTTGCCCGTTTTAAACCGTTTGAATCTGACTACTTGTCCATATACAGACTTGTTCATGAAGACTTGTTTATGTTTCATGTTGTATTTTCGTGACCCCGTTTTTTATTTTAGTTTTAATGTGAACCGTTCGTTTAAGGTCGAAACAATGGGTGACCTGGTGGTCTAGGGGTAAGGTGTCAGACTTCTATGCTGGCGGCCGGGGTTCAATCCTCGGTCCCGGCACAGATTTATCTGATTACCAAACCCTTCCTTCACCTCTGAAAAGACAGCTTGTGAATGTGGGGAGTGCCAGGCCTCCACCGTGGTTCGGATTCCACGTTAAATTGTAGGTCCCCCATTTCATCTCACAATCACCCTACCATTACACATTAGCGTAAGTGCGTGTAACCCGAACGGGTAGTAAGACGCGGTGCTAATAATAATAAAAATAATAATAACGTCGTAACAACAACTGTACTTGTCTAATACACTTAACTTTATGTGAACAACAATTGCATGTGTTATTTACTGATTACGATAAAACATACCAAGTAACCCGCTCGCCTGACTTGCCTCTTTACTTGATCTGTATAAACACCTACTTGGATTAATATAATCAGATACAGGATACACTAAGCCTCTAAGCATGTTTCAAAGTATCAGGCACAAGCCACAGCGTGTTTTTGGCTTTGATTTTTAAATCAGTACATTTAACATAATAGCTATTAAGAACTCATTCTTAAAATAAAATAATACTCACCACATCTTTTTAACTGTTCTGGGTATAAGCATATCATGTACGCTAGTAAATTGAGAATGAATATGGTAGTATTTACATAATGTTCTCGTATTATCTTCAAGGAAGAGTGAAAAATCAGTTAAAAACTTTTCTCAGGACACTCGGCCAGATTACAGGAGACCATTATTCTTCAAAGTAGTCATTGGGAAGTCAAACTAGTGGCATCTGCATTAACATGGATAGGAGATGGGAATAACACAATGATAAACTATATTTTTTAAATAACCCCTAATAAAACCAGAAAATATTTAAAATTCACCTCCCTCTTGATATAAAAATTTCAAAACTAGCTATTGGTTTTCCATTCCATTCTACCTTAAGTTATCTTGTGAAAAATAAGTTTTGTGCTGAAAAAACCCCTGTTCTATTAACTGTAAGTTTAATAACCTTTCAATACCAAAATAGCTCTGTAACATATCAAATAAATGGTACGGAACACCGCACAGACTTTTTCTTGCTTTTATCTTAGACTACATTATTTTACTAAAAAACTTGTAAGATATGTTAAAATAAAAAATAGGGTTGTACAGTGTTGTAGAAACACTACACCAAAGATCATAAATGAAATAATATACACTTTCACTTACTTACATTATGGCATTAGGGACTAGGAACAATGGTACAGAAAAATGGAGAAAAGAGAAATATCTTTGTTCATAAAAGGGAATAAGAATCAAATTCATTTTCAAAGACCTGAATTAATAACTATATACATTTGCTTTGACAAGAAATTATTGGTTTTATGAAAATATATTTCAATTATAAAATGTTAATCTTGAATAGTAGGTACTACAATTTTACAATGATAAGTTATTTTGTATCTCAAATTATGGCGGCGAGATTAAAAATAATTGTAAAATTTCCCTCATGTAAGGTACCCTAAAATTAATTTTCATAAGAAAATTATAATTTCCATATTCTTTATAATGATAAACAGGTCCAGATATAAAATTAAATCAAAATTATTATCGTAAATTCTGGGAAACCTGATTTTTTGTTCTCTTTTTTGCCCTTCAATAAACTACCCTTAATTTTAGGTTTGGATGCTTAATTACAAAAACGCCTTGGTGGGACCTTGTGAAAACTCCTGATACCAAGTTTGAGCCTAATCGGTAAGATAGTTTCGCCTTTATCCCGAGGTATAGACAGAAGGATGGACAAACAGACAGATGGCATTGTGAAAATCACTTTATTTGGTTTGAGGGGGTCATGTAAAGTCAACATTTATCATATTCTCGACTTCGATTTTCTTGACGTTCACAATACTTTCTCTCCGAGGTGTCGAGAGAAAGTAAGAACGAACTTCATGCAACATATTTTGTGCAAAGTTTAAACAGTAACACCTAACAGGAAACTAGTCCTCGCCTTGCTAATAGGAGATTAGTATCTTTTTAAATGGTGGAAATATACGATCAAATTAAAAATGCTTAATTCGGAATATTCGCCATGAAGAAAACAACATTTTTGTCATGCTACTGGAATTATTTTGCTGTTACCTAATCAACGCTTTGTATAGGTCGTTCTAATTAGAACAATATCGATGATGTTGTCAAGGACGAGACAAAATATTGTCCAGGAATGAAACGCCCAAGATGTTGTTCCATACATTTTTTATTATTTTAAATACATATTTAAAACCGACTTGGTAACAGTTTAGTCAATGAGTTTAGGATAAGGAGGGCAGTTTAAAGGAGGTGAACTTGATTTAGCATAGGTAGGGGTTTAGAACACAGCTCATATGTGTACAAGCTCTGCCGGTGTGTCCAGTCTATACTAACCTCAATCTCCCTGTAACCGGCAATACAGTCTAGTTCGAGAGCCACGATTATTTCTTTTCACTTTTCACATTAGGCCTATAATCATTTATAACGGTTTTAATTAAATTCGTATACATGAAGATTAAATTGCTAAAAATATATATATATATCTGTTTCAGTTCAATCTAACCTTACATAAGGCACGGGGGAAAAAATGTATCAATCTCCTCTGGTCTGGTTTGTCAAGCCATTTTGAATCCTGGTTTAGTGTAGTGAGTCTCTTAAATACATTGTTTTCTACTCTCGCTCCATGCAAATGCGGATATGTTTCCTCTAAGCTTTACCTTAATCACCTCAAATCTAATAGTGTAAATACGTGGATGGGTATTAAGATAAGGATCAAAAATATCCCAACAAAAATCATGTCTTGTACTGCTATATGAACATGTGTTTATTTTTACGTACATTTTTCTAAACTCCTGTCGAACAGATTTGATTCATTTTAGTGATAAATATGGAGTCAAACGAGTTATATCTCAAAAAGATTTACTTTCATTTTTAAGGAATGTGCGAAGCGTGAAGAACAAGTGTTTCTCATTATAGTTTTTTCTATATGCTTTTTTTTTTACCCCGTTCCCCCCAACCAAAATCACTCAACATCCCTTGAAAGAGTCATCTCCTCCTTCTCTTAAAGATTATCTTCGTGGACCTTTCTTTTTTAATGACGTGCGCGTGCCGCGGCTCACGTACCTTTACACCAGATGCACAGCAGAATAAAGATAACTTTGCTCCCGATGCCGCCCTAAGCCGTCTTGCTTGACATTAAGTCAGACAGTTCACACACACTTCTGTTTTTATTTTAAATCTCTCCTCTCCCACAAATGTAAATCCACTGTGTACAGTAGGATTCTGGCTAAAAGGCCCTTCTATAAAAATAACAAATATGTTTTTGAGGTAAATATTGGTAGATATTCAACCTCATGGTTTAGTGGTTGCTAACCTATAGTTTCTGGGCTCAATTCCCGGCTTGTGCAGGGGGATTTTTCTCGAACGGAGAATAATTCCCATGGTCACCAGTATTTGGTTACCTATACTTATGTAATGTTGGATCCAGGCTCTCAAATTCACTTTCACCATTACCTACATCTCATCGGGACATGGATAAAACCTCCACCAAAATGATGTAAAAGTAGTACCGTACATTCGGGCGTCCCCTGAACAACTCCATTAGAACTGGCTAATCTTTCCGCAAACTAAGCTATAGGTTGATATAACCAAAACATGCCATTATTATGTTATTATTTTATTTTTATATTAAATAGCTAAGTGTAAGAAAAAGTTATATCGGGACTAGTGTGACCTAATGATTCTGTTGTTGAAATTTATGGGTGTAGCCTTGGTTTCACCCAAATAAAGACGCACTTGTTATGATTATATTATTATTTAACAGATGCATATGTTTGAAGTATCACGGGTTGAAAACGAATATCTATAACACTACAAAGCACACACATGCTGATAGTGAGCATTATTAAAAACAATTTTAATATCCCAAATTGATGATCACAAGATTTTAGTCTTCAGGATCATAATAAATTATAATATATTAAAAGTAAGTTAAAGAAAAAAAAAATTGACTTTTCCCTTAAAGCATATCTCAAGTTTAAGCTTCCTAGATTTATTGATTTTAGATTTCTCATATATACAGACAAACACATAATTACACAGATACGCGTACTATTATATTTATATGATGATAATGGTGATGAGATATTGCATTTGCAGATAACTTAACTTGACTTATAAATGTTTTAGTAACTATTCCGACATAAAAGTTCCATTTTAACTAGATAGGATTGTAAATAATTACTGAAGCAGTTGTAGGATTCACACAAGTTTTTCCCTGTAGCTGACTGAATAGATTGGTTTTCAATGTTTGTAGCAGCCTCTAGTTCGATTCTAGTTGCCGATGAAAACATTTTATAGTTACGTGTTCGTCTTACTAACAATTTAGTACAAATTAAGATGCTAGGGCTGGATGTTTAGTATCAGGAATATTGTCCTGGACGAAATTAAATTGTACGTCCTATTATTATAGCTATAGTTTATGTATTTATAATACATAAGATAAATATCAAGCAAATATATAAGTATATATAATTTTCTTTTTGGGATGGAAGTTTTAAACCTGGCATTATTTCCTTAATTTGTTTTCAATTTTAATTTACTCATAATTATTAAACAAACAGTACATTTATTTCAACCTGCATTTAGGCTATTACTATTAAACCTATTAATAAAAAAAATCACAAAATATTAAACTTTACAATTACTATTAACTGTAAAAATAGTTTTAAAACTATTCGCTGAAAAAAGGGCCTATCAATATATTGTGTTAACTTTCTTCACCGAGTTTCCGTTCAGGTTATATGCATTCAATAATCTCACTAGCTGAATGGGGAGAAAGATGTAGTTTTAGAGGAAATGTAACCGAACTTTCATTGAGAAATGGTAGAACAATCTTTAAGAAAAAGCACTATAAGTACATTTGACCGGAATTTGAACCCATATTTCTCCGTCACGGGTAATCCAGTTTAACAAGAATAATGCTTTAAGCCATATGACCACTAAAGTTAGTAGAATATTAATACTTACAATGCTTAAAGCGTTTTTCCCATTTACATGGTAGGCTATACATAAAATAACAATAAATCTAAAGTACTTATTCATTGAATATTTTTTGTAAGAGCTGGTTATAACTCAAACTGCGTAACTTTATGACTATGCTGGAGTAAGAAGAAGGATCTAATGACATCATAAACAATCCAGCATTGCTAAATTTGACAAACATTTGTGGGAAGATTTACCACATGAAAACAAAATGGCAACGATCTTTCGGAATGGTAAGCATTCATTTCTCACAGAGATGATATTAAGTTTATTATATCTACCAAAACTTGTTTTTTCCCCCTTCTTTTGAGTATTAATTTGATAGTCTTTATAAAGCCTTACTTGGTATATTTATATAGTAAATGGAAGTACAGAGAATGGAAAAAGGGAGCTCTGTGACATCTTTCTTGTATGAATATTTATGAGGAAAGAACAATTAAAAGTAAAACGCGACAGTTCGTTTCAAGCCAAAGTATATTAGTAGCCCTTCACTCTGATAAAAGGGTAATTATTTCAATGAAACCGTGAACTTTGAACGTTTCGATCTATCATGGTATTAAAATTGCAAAACGGAGCGTTGAAATAAATTTAAAAAAAGTGGCTTCCGTGCCTTATTAAAAGGAACGTCTGAAACCATTTTCACAGTCCAATTTATTTTATATTAGCTTGCAAGTTCAGCCTCTCGAATAATTTTGTGTAATTTAAGCCGAGGAGTGGATTTTTAAACACGTACGGATGCATTTGTGGTTTTATTTCAATATAGCTTCTTTACATTCTCCATATTGTTGATTAATTTAAGACTTGTCTTCTTTATTCTGTCATATAAGTGAACTAGCTTGAATCTAAGTAAAAGTTATCCTAAAATATATATTTAAGCCTATTCATTAGACTTTTCAGTATGTTGTGTGTTTAAGCTATCTATTTATTACTCTGTGTCTTTTCTTTACAAATTCTAAGCTATTAAATTGTTTTTAGCTCCTCGTATTACTATACGTTCTAGCTATGCACTTATTTACTAATTACCCTAATGTGTTAGGAAAAAGGAAGGTTGAAATTATAGGAAGTTTACCCAGATTTGTGTGGAGGGAGAGTGGAAAACTATTTTGGAAAAAACCACCCTCAGTACACCTGTTCAAGATTTGAACCTCAATCTCCCCGCCATAAGCGGGCAAGTCTATTACTAGAGTGACACATTATACCATGCGGCCACCAAAGTGTATAGATATTAGGAGAATCTAAAATAAACTTGGTATAAGTACAGACAGTCTTAATATTTTCCTTGTTGCGTCTCACTACCCTTTAGGGTTGTAAGTATATATAACAACCACGCTTATGCGGTAGAATGGAGTAAGTGAAATTGTGGAGAAAATGTATCCACATTAGCGTGGATGGATCAAGGGAGATAGTTAAGGAAGGACAACATTCAGTACACTCTCCCATAATACTTAACCTAAGCTCCTCATTACCGGTGAGTCGAGATGATCTTGACATTTATACCACACAGCCAACGTCAGCAGGTTCTAAATTTCTCTTTATTAAATAATGCTTCCAACCTTTGCAGCCAATGTATTTTCGGCCAGTGATGTTTAATAATATGTAAATAAATTGAAATACTAATTTTTGTTTAATATTCGAAGCATAGTCTTCTTAATAGTTGAACATTGCGTGTCAAAATTATCATGAGAATTATTAAAATTGCCAAAATTTGTGAACAAAGTTTGAAAATTTAATCAGTGTGCTAAATAGACAGAATATTTAAAAAAATTAACTGTATTTAATTAATTTCATTCTAATTCTGTATAGCTTCCTTTACTTAGTAATTTATTAAGTCATAGTGTCTTGTTATTTCATCTTTGCCATTTAAAATCAAATTATAAATACCAGTCTCTGTTAAATATTAACATAAAAAAGAGATATACTTCTTGAATTTTCCATGATTACAATTAATGCACTACATACTGAAAAAGTATTTAATTGGTATATATTTTTAAAATAAAATGTATTTTAAACCTAAAACCATTTTATAAACAGCCAGAAGCCACGTTTTTCAGAAGTATACAATATTTTAAAAATCATAACAACTACCCCTAAATCGAATAGTTTGGAGAACTGGTTTTACCTTCTTAATTAACTTAATTTTTTAAATTATGTTATTACTTTTCAACATTAAAACAAATACAATTTAAGAAAAGCTTATGTTAATCTGAACAAAATTTGCCAAACTTTACTTAAGAAAAGTAGGGTTAAATAATATTTAATTGAGTTGACTTCATATGACTTTAATTTATCTTACCTTCAAGGTATTAATCATCTGAATGAGACAATATAATATTTAATACATGTGATTACCTTCAAATTTAAGGTATTAATGTTAGTGTGCCAAAAGGTTCCGTGAGTTGTAGTAAATAGTAATTTTAGTTGGGAAATATTTTCCATAGTGTTCCCCCTAAAAAAACACTGTGATTTAATAGTAATTTTCTTTGTTTTAATTACATACAACTCGTACCCGGGCGCAACTTAGCTAAATCTAACATTTTTATGAAATCATAGTGTTTGTAATTAAGTGTTGCCACTACGGTAAGCAATAAATTGATGCACAGACGTTTGGGTTTAACGCAATATTTATTTCCAAAATGCATTGTTTAAAAATATGTTTCATGCCAAAATAAAGTCGAAAGATTCCAAAAGGGACATTTTTCTTTGTAAAACTAATAGTTTGAATTTTATTACTAAAAAATATTGCGTAAGAATATGACAATCACTCATTTTCAACGATTTTTTTAAAGCATATTTGCATATCTATGAGACCAAGCTTTGTGAAAAAAGAGTTCTAGATCTAGTCCACTTCTAATAAATACAGTTTTTATTATAAGTTCAAAATATAAATTTTAAGTTATTTGAGAACTAGCAGCGAGCTCTCATCTTTACCTTTAAATAATAAGTTTTGTAGTTTTCTCTCTCCTTTTTATTATTGACATGACAACTGATGGTTGTAAGTAAAGGACGAAAGGGAGTATAAGTATATAGAAAAGTAGTTCCAGAAAAAGGCATAGACCATTTTATTATAAGTCATGTGGCCTGACAGCGTTTGATACTTTCTCGCTGACCAAGGCGGCCGCTTTAAGCCCACCTTAATTTAGGATGTTTTGTCATTTTTGAGCAAATTTACAGTGCAAGACTATAATTTAAGACACTTACATTGAGAACAGGGTCATAATAGCGGATCTACAGTAATCAATTAACGTTTATTATATGTATATACCCACTTAGCAATTGAAAATTTTATTTGGTAATCTTTAAGCAGATCGCTTTTATGTCCACTAAAAATATATCGTTTACGTAGAGCTCAAGAACTTATTAATTGTAAAAAGAAATGGTCTGTTCTAAATTTTCAGCATGCCTTTCAAATATTTTTAAATTTGAAATTTTTTATAACATCTTTGCTGCAAAAACATTTTTTTTTAATTATTAAAATCATTTGGGTAGAAGTCCGGAAATCATTGTATAAATAAATAAATCATATCTCATTTTAATTATTTAAAGTACATAATTAAAATTTACCATAATTTTTATTAAAGAAAATATCACAATTCTTAGTAAGGAGAGATATACAAATTATAACAAAATGTTAAATTACTTATCAATTTGTTATCATCTAATATCTTCTAAATTCCTTTGGTTTTGACTGCATTTTATCAATTATAATTATATCGTCATCTTTACCCATGACCGTCTTTAGTTACAGGCCAGAGTGTTAAATGTGGCATTTCCGCTTGTTGTGACGTCATGAGGACTAGCGATCTACTAGTTATTATGAAAAATTGTATGAATATTTACAGTTTCCTTCATTTAAAATCTGATATGTCACTTTGAACGATACCGACAATTAATCCAAACTTTTTTACGTATATAATTAAATAAAATTAATTCAGAGGTTGAACAATATAACAAATAAACATGTTAAATAATAGTTTTAAAATAAAGTTGATAGGTACGGTTCACAACAAGATTAGAATACTGTGATGAGAATTATAAAAGTGCACCGACTCGAAGCCTAATTCAAAGGTCTTGGGTTCAATTTATATGTCCAGGTATAGCTCTTTAGCAAATATGTTATGGTGTTTGATTTTGATAAATTACTTTTATAGTGTTTGGGTTTAACTTTTCTTATTTTTTGAACAAAAATTTTAATTGCAAAGTTAATCATTCATATACTTGATGTAGTTAATAAGTATATTTCCAAGCGTTGATGAAATCAAATAAAATTATTCGCGAAGGGATTTACCGCAGACACAGTTGTTAATAAATTGATCTAAATCTAGATCCTTACTATTAATGTATTTATAGGCCAAACGCAGTAAAATATTGTTTTTATCACTGAGTCTTACAACCCATTCGGGTTATACGCTTAAACACTAATTACGCTTGGGGTTTTTGGGATGAGAATGATTTATTTATAATAAATGCACCCTAATTTTCGTGGCAGAATATTAGAAAGCCATTTTAGAAAAAGCACTCTCAATAAGCACAAATGAGATAAGAACTTCTATCTTTCCATCATCGGCACTAGTTAATTGTGAGAGTAGTGCCTTAGACCATGCGGCCACCGAAATTGGTGCATGGAGAAAGTTTCTTCCAATTTTGGGGTTGAAGAAACTTATTTTCGAACTTTTCTGTTAATAACATCTTAATTAATGTAGACTTAAGTCCATTAAATCCAATCCTCAATTTGTTGTTGATGGACTAGTTTATCTTCCTCTGGTAAGATCATTGAAATATTTAGCATCTGTATCATGCCTTACTAAAAAAATTAATGCAGCAAATGCATTCCAAACTAAAATACAATTTGTAACAAGCATAAGCACAAATGTACAAAATCGAAGAATCTGGAATCATGTCAGCTGTTATTTGAATATCATTAATCACAGCCACAAAATTTTCATCCATAGCATATATTGTTATGTGACCCAAAACATAATGCATTAGAAGCGTGTACCACGCAACATTTCAAATCAAGTAAATTACACGAGAAACAAACATTTTGCTAAGTAAAATAAACTGAACTAAATCAGCGATACTGCACGTGGCTCTGGTGTTGACCGGCCTCATCGCAGTGTTGCCAAACTTCATTATTCCGGCCTGTAACTACAGATGACCGTGCTTTACCTCTTAGTTAATTATTTGTTTATTTATGTGTTATGATACAGTTCTAATAATTTCATTGGCCGATTGAGGGTTGATTATTCAAAAACATTCCTTATCTGAGGTTGTAATAAACTGTCTGCCAAGAAGATAATTTCTCATATTTATGTATTTTTATCATAAATATTTGATTTATTTATTTTAACCTACCAGGGTTACTTAATCTAATTATTATGTTCTAGCTTTTATTGTTATTATGTTTTATTATTTTTATACTACTGTTTATCAACATTTGAAAGTCAATAAGCCATAATTAAAGCTTATTAAAAACATGATTTATTAATTTATCAAAAGGGTGTAATCTATACATTTTATATTTTATATTTCATAGCCACATTCCTACATTTATATCTACTTAAGTACAAATCATGATTCATGATTACTAGAGTGCACTGATTAAATCTTCAAGGACCTTAGCAGAAATGTGAACAACCCCATGATTAGGATAAATGGAGATTACAGTTTAAGTGAAAACCTTCCAAAAATCTGAAATTATATACTAGAAATTTATTGCTCCGATGAGTATTTGAACACAGGTATTGTCTTAACCCAACCACTACTTTACCATCTGGGTCAGCTGAGGATTTTTCTAGTTACAATTTTTTTTTAAAGATATTCCTATAGTTTCACATTTTCAGAACCTTTCTGTAAAATAAATGGTTATATAAATATACATTTATTAACATATTTATATTATTGACTCGACCACAATTCCACGGTGGCTGTGATTCGATGAGATCTCTAAGAGCCAATGAATTCAAAATAACCCGCTTCAATGGCCGCATGGTCTATGGCACTACTCTTACAATAGACTAGACTCCTGATGCCGGGGAGATAGGGGATCGATCCCGGTCGAGTGTACTGAGGGTGGTTTTTATAAAAGTTATCCACTCTCCCTTCACGCAAATGCGGGTACACTTCACTGATTATGTTTTTAAAAATGATTTTGAATAGCTTAGTGGTAAAGCATTAAAGTGTTTTGTAAAAAGTATCTTGTTTGATTCCCATGTACAAAGGTCATTTTTCAACTATATTTAGAACATTTAAACATATTCTTTATGACATTTGAATTCGTATAATAAGTTGATTTTTCTTATTCATATTTTAAAATATTTATTAAATTATTTAACACATTTAATATTTTTTTGAAGTATATTTTATTATTATGTTGGTACAAAGAGAAATAAAAACACTGCGTTCTGAACTATGAATATATCAACATTGTTAAGTGTTTACAAGAACAAAAAGGTAATTGGGCATCCGCGTAAAGTGTGAAATATGAAATTTGTTGCTTTTTTTTCCTGTGCAAGCAGTTTTGTGTTAATATTTTCTATTTGTGTCTTACACTTTTTCCTAGACTTTAGCTCAAATTTATATATATATGTATATTTTAAATATATTTATACATGTGTTTATATATATTTATATATATATATATATATATATATATAAACTAAATACGGTCGCTACTAAACAATATGATCTCATAAAATATTTAAAGTTCGTCTATAACCAAGCATTTGTATAAAAATTTTACTATGTTATTTTTTTCATAAACTTATTTAAATTAGATCATGTAACTTATTCTATCTAGTACCTACTATTTTTATGAAAATAATGGTTTAAATTACTTTCGAACACGTTATAACAATTTTGCTGTTAAATAATGTATGAAACGTGATACACAGTCATAATTTAAAAATAGCTCTACAATTATTTTTTTTTTAATTATAAGCTCTTGTTAATTGAAATTTCAGTGGAAAAATGGGACAGTATTCTTCCTCGGATCTCTCGCAAAAATTATGTTTCGTAACTCTTTTTTTACTTTAGTAACTTAATATACGAAGAGAAGGCAAAATGAGATAAATAATTCCGTCTCTAGCAATAGCCTTGAGGGAAGTTGTTAATATGATGCAAAGCTTAAAACCAAGTCTACATAGGCAAAATAAACTCGATCGATAGGAAAAAATTGGTATTTTTTCCCCAGCAAATGGATTTAAATTTATTTCGCTATATTAAACGTTTATTAATCTTGCTTGCATGAAAACTGAGATAATATGTTAGCAATGAATCATCAATAAAAGCACCAATCTACAAAATCTAACAAAGAAGAGAAAATACTCTATGGTAAAATTAAATTGATTTAAACATTCAAATAAAACTACGTAACAAAAATTCCAAATCTTTAAATGCAATTTTGACCAAATAAATTAATATATGACAAAGCCAAAAGTTAACGCAACCGTTTTATTAATTTGGCTCAGAGTGGATAACAGACGATATAAAAATCGGGCTTTGAATCCTAGTCAGGTCTACTGATGGGTTTTTTTATTAAAGTTATCCTCCTGAATAAATGAGAGTATTTATTCTAAATTAATTTATTCATCAATCAATGTGTTATAAAAATAAAAATTTGTAAAAGATATAAAAAAAGAGTTGTATTAAACTCTAAATAAATTTGGAAAATATACATGAAACATTATTGATTAATTTTAGATTAAAAAGAATGATAGTAAAAATATGTATTTTAAGAGATATTGTAACAACAAGTAAAATATATGTCCTGTTTTCAATATGTTTGTCTTGTTATTAGATTGGCTCTTATAAGTATGTTTGGACTATCAATTAAGTAGTTTATATAAAATTAATTAATAATGTGTTATGTAAATTTTTAAACATATTTATTGTTACATACAACGTCTTTTTGATTCCTTCAAAGGTATTCAAATCTCTCTATAGTACATTGACTGATTCGTAAATTAATATAATATATTAATTTATGAATCAATAATCATATCTCCTAAATAAACTTTAAAATATGTTTCAAAAATTTCCTCTGAATGCTACCTTCGTCGTTCCTAATCCATTAGTGAAAATGAAAGTAAGAGCTAATACAAAAGTATAGTAGGCCCCTAGAAAACATGTTATTACAGAAAAGTTATAATGCTCTAAATTAGAATATAACTCCAAGAGCGTCTGAACTTTCACTTGACTTCACAAACCTTGTGATTTGGACAAGTTAAAAAGCCGTCTTAGGTAATTTTTCGCCTGAATAATAAGACTATTTAAAATACTACTCCTTTATTAATCAGATATTTTAAAGGAAGTGCAATGTGACATCAACATTATTAGTATGAAAAAACACAACACTAAACCATATTAATTAGCTAAGCACGTGTACAATTTTAACAAAACATAGAAATAAATTGTAAAGATAATTTTTAATGATAACACATTTAGTTATGGAAAAGCGGACAGGCGTCATTCTATTCTAGTCTGGCTGACTGGTGCCATAGAGGTTGGAGATAGAATCATAGCCAGGTGTAAACAGGTTTATTTTTAAGTAAATAATCTCTCACTCTCATTATTTGCAAATATGGGTAATTTTCACACCTTACTCATCCCTATTCTATTAGTGTGAATATGTGGGTAGCTAATACCGATATTAAATAATTGATGATGAAACTTTTTAAAAGTATTGAAAAAAATTGCAGTTAATAATGATGCATTTTAGTATAATATTAGTGTTATTTTATAGACCTCAAAATATCTTTCAAAAGTGACAGTTCCAGATAACCTGTGCAGATAAGTTGCGGCTAATCTTGAAATCGTGTACGAGCTGCGGCTTGGATTTTGAGAGACACATACATATTGCTACCCGATCACAAGATAAAGAGTTATTAGTTGCGTCAACCTAGTTAGCAGTGTGCTTTATATTATGCTGTCTTAAATTGCAGGTAGAAACTATCATCGTCTCATGTCGACAGCCTTATTAAGGTCCTCGCACACCAGCATAATATCATATACGTACGGTGCCAGGATGGTAAAGGTATGGTAGCAGTATGGTAGCAGTATGGTATCGTATTGCCGCGACGCTCCCGCACACCGAGATCGTAATATGACGTGTGCCCAAAGAGCTTGTTTTCCCCACCACACCCTACAATTCTCCTTCGCTACCTGAGAGCAGAGCAGTGAAAATAAAAGCGTGTATTGTTGTTGGTCTGTTAATTATAATGAGTGATACCTTGTCTTCTTCCTTTTATGAGGACATTGTGGTAGGGGTTATGCTGCTGGAGCCGGAGAAAAAGAAGTGGATACATGATATCAATGAGAAAAGGAAAGTGTTTGGAGAATGTTTTTTTTTTAATGTTTGAGGGTTTGATCCACGACGATAAAATATGTTACGTATATTTAGGTTGAGGTTGCTGTTGGAGATTAAGAGCAGAAAGCATAGGAGGCTGAAGGTTGAATGCAGTGGGAGGTGGTGGCTGCCAAGGAAAATTATGAGCCGGTTGAGGAGGCATGTAAAGTTGATGAAGGAAAGCAAGAGGATACATTGATTGTTGAGGGAGTTATTTAGGAACATTTTGATTAGGTAGAGGTATCATGGGTATCTAATCGTTGGATATATGGGGCTGTAATGCTTGTTGAGGATAAAAGTGAAAATTTCCAGGGTAATAACTGTACTTGCATTCTAATACTTTTTTCTCATACTGAGAAACTAAATTAAATAGTTCACCCTTAGCAGATCCTTGAAATTATTTGAACAACTGTCAAAATGATTCCTCAATGGCTGGAAAAAAAACTTGCTTATGTGCGATAGGAGTGTTTGTGAGGATGTAGTGGGGGAGGGGGGAGGAGGGGTTGTAGGCAACGACCGCGATGACAGTAACGTACGTGTCTTTCCGCTTTCAAAGCGGGACGGAAAACCACTTACCGTACGTATACGAAACTATGATGCTACCACGGTGCTACGACAGGTGTCGGTGTACGCCGCTCAATAGCAAAGCATGGCAAGAGAAAAATATACAATACTTATACGATACCGTACGTATACGATACTATGCCGGTGTGCGAGGACCTTAAATATAATTTTCTCAGTTCTTGTCATTCAATGGTTTTGGCAAAATTTGAAAGTTTTTTAGGTTAGGTTAGGTTAAGTCAATAGCCAGGGAAGAAATTCGTACGTGTTTCTAAAAGTGTGGAGGCCGCAATCCAACTGTACCTTTAGAGGTAAAAAAAACCCACCTCGGTGGCGTAGTTGGCTAACGCGATAGTCGTGTTGAGCTCGACTGCTGAGGACGAAGAGATCGAGGTTCGAATCTCGGTCGGGTGAACTGGGGGTGGTTTTTCCTAAATGGTTTTCTACTCTCCCTCCACGCAAATGCGGGTTCACTTCCTCTAATACACCCTTCCCAATTTCTAATCCATTAGCGTAATTAGTACTTAAAGCATATAACCCAAACGGGTAGTAAGACGCGGTGCTAAATATTGAATTATTTAGAGGTAAACAACTCGTGTGCCCAAAACTCACCTGCAGCTCAGAAAACATGACCTAACATATGAATAAGTGAAAGTAAATCAAGTAACTTTTCTGGTTGTCATATAAGGCCCTTCTTTTTTTAAATTGTATTGTATTTCGGGGAACCTCATTGGATATTTAAACCACACTATAGTGTTCAATAAATTTACTTGGTAAATGCAAATCTACGTTCAATATCTGAGTAAAGATTGTTCACACAGATATAAAAGCAATTAAGGTTTAAATATTTCTTAAAATTTGTGGCTGAAATGAAATGCAATGTAAGAATAAATTCACACTGGGGATACTAATTGACTTAGATTAATATTGTTTCATTAGTTACAGGACACTTAGAATGCCTGGGTTTTTAGTTACTTGGACGTTACTAAAACACTGAGATACAAAACACTCGTGTCTTGTTTAAAGTTGGAAGCTTATTACTGGGTTATGTACAGTACATAACCACCTTTGTACCCTTCTAAAGTAATATCATTATTTTTTCTCTGAATACGATATATATATTTAGCACTATTGGGATAAGGATGGTATAGGCCTAAGGGAGGGAGCATTTATAAAAGTTTTACCGGTATTTGAGTGGAGGGAGGGTGGTAAAACATTTATATAGGACCCCATTAAGGTTGGAGTGAAAGGTAACGCCAATTAGGCAAATATTTTTGTAGTGTTTACCCAGTTTTTAATAAATTTAAAAAAAGTCTAATCAAAATTCAAAAATTCTACCTTCGAGTTCCACATGTTTGTCGCATAATATTTTTGCTCAAAATATTTTTTAGTTTGAAACTTTTATGTTTATTATTCAGCCATCTTTATTGAATTAATAATGGTAAAGCCAGTTCTGGATAATATGTCCATAAGGCGTTTTACTTAATTCGATATTAAGATAATTTAAGGCTGTATATTGTTAGAGTAGAATAAATCTTCACCTAATCACACTACTCGTCCGTATGATACGTGTAAATATATTTCAACTCCTCATTTCTTGCAGATCAATTTAAATAAACTTGACATCCAGCCAACCTACCACCAATTTGAGTATATTTCTAGAGTGTAAATCAGTATCTGTTTTTAAAATTCATATATATATATAGTTTTTAGTCGCAAAGAAACATCTAATATTTCACTTTTTATGTAAGGAGACACTATGTGTCCATCGATCAATATGAAAGAACTGTGTGGACATGGCTCGTTGTTGACTCTAAAAGTGAAGTGGGAGCAATTCTGTGGATAATGCCATCAAGGTGGAGAATGGGGTAAATTGCTCTGGCGTGAGCCGGAAAGACGGCTTTTAAAAGAACGAATGTACGGAGTTAATGAAAGAAATGGTGGGCGTTAATGGGGAAGAAATGGGGGCTGTGAAGAAGGGAAGTGTGCGGGTGTGAAGATTCTTGAAGAAGTCAGGGGGAGGGGAGGAGGGGGAGGGAGGCCGAGCCGCAAAGTCGCGTGAATAATAGGTTTGGAACAATAATGGGACATAATAATTAAGGGCGATTATGATATGTAATTGCTTAGAGTTAGATTTTAAAATAAAAATGAACAAGTAATTTAAGAACTTAATTATAACGGTAGCTTTGAACACTAGGGATATTTGTACACCGCATCCTATGATCTGGCAATGCTATCCTCAAATGTATACTGCTGGTGATAGGAATGAGACAGTTATAATCATGAGGAAATATAGCCTAATTTTAAAGGTGGGAGGGCGGAAAACATTGTAGGAAAGAACACTCTCAGTACACTCAACTGGGATTCGAATCCCGACAGTCACGTCACCACCAAACCATACAAGATGACGGTGACGCCATAGCCAATGTTTCAACTGATGTAGGTCTTAAGACACATTAACGATTTAATATAAGAAGAATGGAAGAGGATGACAAATTTTAAGAAAGTATTCCACATTGACGTGAATAGAGGATTGAAAAAGTACAAATATTTAGAACCTTGTAGGGTTTTGAACACAGACTTTCTCATCAACTCCAACTAAGTGGTATTCAAGTCAATTGTATCGTAGGTAGGTGACCTGGCGGTCTAGGGGTAAGGTGTCAGACTTCTATGCTGGCGGCCGGGGTTCAATCACCGGTCCCGGAATAAGTTTATCTGATTACCAAACCCTTCCTTCACCTCTGACAAGACATCTTGTGAATGTGGGGAATGCCAGGCCTCCACCGTGGTTCGGATTCCACGTTAAACTGTAGGTCCTCCATTTCATCTCACAATCACCCTACCATTACACATTAGCGTAAGTGCGTATAGCCCGAACGGGTAGCCCCACGACTCTCCCATTTGAGAAGAATAACTTTGATACGACAATAATGAGGCATAGTTAGTGGTTTGAATGCTCTACAAAATAAACTCTCCATGGTTTAATTATTATCTTACCTGTAAAACACTTTTGTTTCATTTTGTTCCTGTGCAGCACATATTATTTACCCACTGAAATATTCACGTATTTACACTATGAGTGAAGTTTAGAAAGGTATACTTTAGATAGATATCCCGCATTTGCGATTAAAAATAGAGAAAAGCTATTTAGGGAAAAGTCACCCCTATATACCTAACATGGATACAAATCTTGACCTCCCCTTCAGTACAACACTAGAGGAAACGATACTGATGATATTGTATGTGTGGCCACTGGCAAGAGGTACTGGTTAAATTACTCATCTTTTCAGTTGGATGTTTCTTACGCACCCGTAAGATTATAGACAAAATGCAAGGCTTATTAAATTTGGTTTGCTAATGATGGGAAAGTTAGGGTTTAAATTCTATCCAGGTGACCAGAGTTCTTAACCCTCCTCCCAAATTATTTCTCACTCTTCATCCACGTAAACATGAATACATTTCCTTTAAATTCTGCCTTTCCGTATATTCATCCTTAGTGTAATTAAACTCATCCAACCCAAACGGATAGAAATATGCAGTGAAAGAAAGATAAATTTCCTTAATGGTATAAGGCACTTTTAATTGGTCAATACGTTTAAAGACAAGGATTATTAATTAATTACTGATCTATTAACCTTACTATATTACCTAGGTAAAATGCTCCAAAATTTGTAGCTTACACACCGAACCACTTTTTCATTAGTGTAAATTACATAGTTCTAAATCCTAAATGACAGGTCTTATTCGTTTATCGTTCTACCAACTAATTCATGTCCACTTATATGTTTAGTATTTGATCTTATTTTGTAAGCATGAAGTAGTATATTTTTAAATACACACTTATTAATGTTAAGTTTATATTAATCTCCCTATAACTATTCGTATCATCACATTATATCATTGTCATCAACATATTAAATAAATAGCTTATTTAAGCCTTTTCAAGAACTATTTTATTAATCAAGTATTTAGTTATAAATTTCAATAATCAAATATAGTATCTAATATCAGGATCTGTACAAACTATAAAGAAAAACTTATTCAAAATAATACATATATCTGTATTTATATGTAAATATGAATAGTGTACTTTTTTGGATCTGAATACAAGTTCAAAAAAAATTGTTAAATTAATACTTGGTAAATATCACTGATGAAGTCAACCCTCCTACAGTTTCAGGTAGATGTTATGTAAATCTAGTAGGGCCTACACCATATCCTAAGAGTCGTAACCCAAAACACTAGATCCCACAGGCACGCGGCAATTCCGCAAATTACTGTTCGCGACAACCTCCTTTCTCTTCAAAACAGCCCTCTTGAAAGCCTTGCCTTCCCTTTACCCCCTCCTTTTCCCGTTAAGATCCCTCCCAAAACACACACACATACACAGGCAACACACCGCAGACACACACTTAAAAGGAGCCATGCAAATGCCTCGTGTGATAAATTCCCTTAATGCAGTTGCGCCTCGAAGCAATTCGCTCGCCTGAACAATTACTCGGTAATATGTCTCTGTTGGTATAGACTGCAGGGTCTTGTAAACCATGACTCCTCAGGAGCGGTGACAGCCAGGGGTGTGGTACGACTCTTTAGCCACCAAAGATTCGGGAATCAAGTTTTTTAATTATCATTTGCCGCGTCTCACAATTCCCGTTCAGGCTGTACACATATAATTATCATCATAATCATCATCATCATCATCATCATCATCATCAAATGTTTCCAGCCTATGATCAGGTCAGTTTAGTAAAATGCCTCCATCCTTCCTTTTTCCTTCCACTTTTCTTCCTCTTTTAATTCCTTCCATTCTTTTCCTCTCACTTAAACACTTTCTCTGATCTGTTCCTCCCATCTCTTTCTTGGCCGCCCTTGCTGTCTTTTTCATACATACTTTATTTCCGTAACTTTCTTTATCATCGTTTCCTTCTCCATCCTCATTACATGCCCATAAATCATCTTATTATTGCTTCCTCTACTATCTTATATATATTTCATGTACACCACTCCTTCCCGGATAACTTCATTTCTAATCCTCTTTCTCCTCGTGACAGATAACATGCTCCTCACAAAATTCATTCCCAAGGCCTTGACTTTCCTAGTCTCTCTTTCATTCTATGTCCATACATACAGGATGTAGCTGAATATGTTTTGCAAACGCAGAGGAGACGTAGAGGATACAAAAATTGGCACTTTCACTACATACATACTGTTGTAAACTTAATATTCAAAACAAAAACTTCAATTTCCTTACAAATACCCTTTGGGGGCACCTAACTAAATATTTGCTATCGTAAACTAATGTTAACCCTTGTTGAAATAAACTTTATTTGTTTAGTGAAACGATATAGTTAATCTCAAGTCATAAAATATCTTATACTAACACTCCCTTAAGGATTAGGGGCCTAATGTATAGTTGGATTTTTCATGACCAACCTAAAGAAGAGAATATTTAAATAGAACAAAGATATATTTTGTGTCGTGGTTATGGCAACAATATTTTATATTATAGTACATGAAAAAGTTTATTAAATATAAGACTACAAGTTTATCTTCTTAGAACTGGCCATTATAAGTCATAGCGTAGATAATTATTTTCATAACTTAAAAATCAATTAAAAATACTACTTTCAATATATTATAAGCAAGCGTAGGAATAAGGGTTGTATTGACGTTATAAACCATCTTCAATAATTGGGTTTGTCATATTTATTACCGCTATCACAAAACAAGAAATAAATCCGAATAATTATTTTCATAATTTTATATAAAATTAATAGTAATAATGATAAAAGTGAGTGTTGTGAAATTTTTTATAACAAAAAGTGACATATTTTCAACATATAGGATTGTAGATCATAGTTATTTGGTGCATGGATGTATGAAAGTAAATCTTGTAAATGTTTCTAGAAGTTAGAATTAATAAAGATAGTCGTAATAAAATCAGGTTATACCTTATTAAATTAATCTTAAATTTTGGAAAGGTACTTTAGCATTCATATACGGCACTAACAGTGTCTAATGGCGTTTGAAATATATTTTTCAAATCATATATAGGGAGTAAAAGGTGTCAAAATTTTACACTTTACAACCCCAAAACGGTTTCATTTACATCTTGTATATTAACATTAATAATTGGTTTTGGTTAAGACTTAGAAACAAACCTAAGATTAGCAATAAAAAAGAGAAAGTTTATAATAAGTGAAGAAATTAATAAAAAGTAAAAAATTATTAAGTTGAAATTGAATATACTTTAATATTGAAAAACACGTTAAACTGTGCTTTCAACAAGCATAAAATATGTGAGATAAAAATGAAAAAATTGAAATATATCAATGGCATATAACAATAATTACCAAGTCAAATGGTGACCATCAGTCAAAAAATGCATATACAATATATTAAAATAATTAATACCAGAACAAAAATTGAGAGTAACATACAGTTAAAATTCAAACATTGAAGATGACTAGTTACATGACATCAAACACGTGAAAGTAATGTCTTTCAAGTTGCAAAAATAATGTGAAATAAGGTTTGGAACGTAATAGGCTATGATAAATAATCTGTGTTTAAGTATAGAATTGAAGTCTTAATCTTGTTCATTCAGTTCTTGTTCAGAATATTTTCTAAAATGATATATTAATAATTGGGTTCCCCAGTGGTCGAAGGTTCGAAGGTGTCACTCTCGCAATAGACTGGACTTTCGATGACAGATAAATATGATTTGGAATCCCGGTCGGGTGTTCTAATAGTTGTTTTTTCCTTAGTGATTTATTATTCTCCTTCCATGCGAATGTGAGTACACTTAGTATAAATTAAATATGCTTTACCCTTAACACCTTATCTCAATACTTAGTGCATATGCGAATAACCAGAGTGTGTAGAGGTACGCGTTGCTAAAATATAAATTAATAACTACATGCAAATATTTAGTATATTTACAAAAAAAATTGATTAAATTTACTAAACATATGAATGTTTAATTAACTCTATAGCTAAAATATAACATATTCACTATAAAAATTGGAACTAAGCCAGGGGTCTTCTAGATTGGCGGTCAATCACATTAGTCATTTATTCACTAGGATGCACTGTAGTGTGATACCTAAAAGTTGAATTAAACTCTTACTCAAACGCGAGAGGATGAAGTTGAGCTGTAAAAGTCAGTTGAGTGGCTTTGTCTGGATATATGACGGGAAAACAGCTCGTGTGAAAAAAATTAATATTCTATAGTCCAGTCCACCCGAGCAAGGATCAACCCACGGCCTTTCCACACCCTAGCATATTTTTAATACATTAAATTAAACTAAACTATTTATATTGTTATTTTGAAATAAATAAATGTTAGTAACAAAACCATAAAAATCGCAGCCTACAAACTTTTAAACAATCAACAGTAGATGTCTTATATTTAATAGTTTTGAAAAAAGTATAATAAATAATATACTATTGACCTTGCATAGTTTCTGGTACGTTAAATTATTTAATTTCGTTAAATAAAATATGTATTTTGATATAAAAAGAATTGTTGGTAAATACAATATTATTTTCTTCGGGAACCTTTTATAAAATTAACTTAAATAAGTAACAGATTGATTTGAATAGAAAATCAAGGGTAGAATTATTATATATACTTAATTAAGTTATATGTTTTCTACCGCAAAAACAATCTACATGGCATCCACCCACAAGTGAGCTGTACTGACAAAGTGGCCGCCACATAGTGGCGAAGATAGTGCCTAAATTGGTGGATAAAGGGTGTCTTGTAGTAAGGACAACAAACCCTCCAGCCACTAATCTCAGTTTTCTAGAACGGAGCTGCCACTTATTTCAAGTAGCTCCTCAATTGTCCACGCGAGGTTAAGTTAACTCGTTCCAGAGCCACTGCTGTGCAGAAAAATCTGGAAGCGTTGGAAATCGAACCCGGCACCTCTGTATATATAGCCAAGATAGCTGACCACTAGACCACAGAAGCGGTATTTTGATCACAATATGGTTGTTATAATAGATAATTTAAACATTAATTGTAATTCATCTTTTATCAATGATCTTTGGTTGATGAGAATAAATTTCACATACTCTATCTAAACTTATATTTTGTATTGATATTTTAAATGAAAAAATTGTAAGAGTGAAGTTGATATTATTTTGCTGGCGATCTCGTCCAACAATTGCAAAGAATATTTACATCTGCTATATTGAAACAAAAATGGATGTAGTTATTTCGTATTAATTAACAAAATTGACCATTATTTGCAACTTCAAATGTTAAAAGGTCAATTTCATGAAAATATCTAGTTTCGTTTTTTCTTTGAATTGTGTAGGTTTGGTTAGAGATATTATACATTTAAAGGTACTACAGTGATCATTAAATAATCTGGGAATGTTATTTTAGTGTGTCAGGTAAAAGTGAGTAAAAACGCATCTCGCGAATTTCAGATGCCTCTAAATTGACAATTACTAGCGATTTTTTAAAGATTTTATGTGGTATCAGACTTGAAAATTACCTTTATATTTTTCGATTTTATTGGTATACTCTGATGAACTATTTTTACAATTATTGGGCATTCAGGGTATTGAGCAAAATACATTGGTGGGGAGGGGAGGGGATATCAGATCTAAATTTAATAAAAAATATAATAGTAATATTTCGATAATCATAACTCATATATGATGTCCAGAAAATCTCTGGTGAATACTTTGGTTTTAAAGAGACAAAGATCAATATAGCGTATGATTTATCATATTAAGTTTATCTTACACCAGTGGCCACGAATAATAACGAGTCAGGGTAGCAATATACTGGATTTCCAGTGACTGGAAGGTCAAGGCTCGAATCTTGTCTCGTATGTACTAGTGAAGGTCCTACCCCTGTGAAGTATCATGCAATCCCTTGCTTTCAAAGCTGCATGTGTATTTTCTACACTGCCAATAAATTGTGTATATTAAATGTGGCCAAATATAATTAACGGAGGTGATTGGATACTGCATATTAAAATAATAAACTATTATAAATATGGTTATAGGCAAGAGTTAAGGTATAAAAAATCAATGAGCGATAACATATTATTTACTGGCTATGATGAATTGCATTGATGACAAATTATATTTGTAAGCCATTTCACAAATGAGTGGATTAAAACCATTCGATTTAATTCATACGAATTGAAAATAACATTAATTTATATATCAGTCAAGGATATAAATGTCTTATTTCCTGGAACTTGCCTCCCAAAATAGGTTTCATATAGACTTTTTATTAATTCAGTTCAGTTTTTATTAGTTAAGTTCAGTTTTCATCGGAAGATCCTTTAATAAAATCAAAATACAACATTTTGTCTTAAATAATGAAAACATTTTTCTATGTTATTGGTGTTTATTAAAGGTATTGATCACATTTATCAAAGGTGACAGGTGCAGGTCACGTGGATTGACATATAAATACATTAAAGTAGAAATAGTAGCTTTTTAAGGACCTAACTATGAAAATTGGTCTGTATATATAGTGATAAGTTGTCGAGAAAGCCTTCAAATATTCACCATATATTTAATGTCTCCTGAGACTCGAAGTTTGTTCACCCCTGGCACTTAGCCTACACAGAGATTGAAAGGGGCAAATGGGGGTTGGAGGGTTTCACGGGAAATGCGAGCTCTCTGTGTTGGTAGCATGTGTTTCAGGTAAATGTTTATTTTATTTTGTTTTGTTAAGTTTAAATCTTTCTATTTTATTTCGTCGAGTAAGTAAGCCCCTGGAGTAGTGTGTCAAGACCAAGTTGAAACTATGACTGAACTACGAGAGTTAGAGAAACGTCTCAAGGGGAGGTAAATAAAATGTTTCAAACTGATGTGATTTGTCGGGTGACGACTGGGAAGAAATGAATTTGCTAATGTTACTCATTTTGCTCTACTTAAGATATATCTCTCTCTACCATGAATAATTACAGTTGTTTTTATTGGTTACATAGCAAAATAGTTGAAGCTCTAAAGTTCTAAATTAAATATCTTTAAATTAAAACAGAGGTAGCAAATGAGGTCCTTAGTTATTGTGTTTATATTGGTTCGAAGTATAGTCCAATAGTTTTTTTTCTACAATAGAAAAATGTCTTAAACCTATGATTAGATTATTTACACATCAAGTCATTAGATCTGCATCTTTAAATTTTGTATATATAATATTAATATTCCCTATATAATGAAGTTTTATCAATATTAACTCCAAAAAATAAGATTGTATTTACAAAAAGTTTCTTCCTAACAGAACTATACTAAAAAAACAGTTAACACTTAACTACAAATATGGGTTGTCGAATGAATATTTCAGACCACAAACGACATATATTTTATATAACTTTTCTCGCTTCACTATCGTGACTGGGAAACTCGCCGAGTAATGTATAACATAGCAATAAGTCCTATCTTGACATGCCGTTCCGTGGTGGGTAGGCAAACATTGTTAACAAGAGGGATTTGGCTCGATCAACAAACACTAGAGCGTCCTTTACTTACACTGCTAATTAGGATTAAAACAATTAGGGCCCAGATTCCTTTCACCCTCGTTAAGATGTTTCCCACGTTACCAGGATTATTCCCTCCCGCAAGTTTCAGAAGAGCGTTTGTGGATATAAAGAGCAGGTTTATTTGTAGGCATGCGCAGATACAAAGCAAAGAACAAAGCGGAACAAGAACATTAGCATGGTTATGTATTGCCCAATTTTCTTATAAGGAACTTTATCAGATAAATTAAAAAAAATAACTAGTTCTACTTTCACGTATTCATAATTCAAGTAATGTCATCTGTAACTGTTACTTTTGATAGGAATTATATAAACTTATAAAATAATACTACTAATGTAATAAAATTTTACTATATTTGACCGCAAAAAGAATTGGTCTTTTCTAAGAATTAATTCCTACCAAAATCCTAATAAACCTGTCAAACCAAATACTAGCGTTTATTATTAAGGAAAAACGACCTTATTACACTCTTTCAGGATTCAAAACCGTATCTCTCCACTACTGATACATCAAACTGATTAAGCTCTACAATTAGATGGTGTACTCAGCGATGCAGTTAGTAATAAATATAAATACCTTATCATTTCAATGTAGCTGCGTAATGGAACGCCGACACTCATTGCAGACGTCCATAAATATTGCGTTATTTAAAGAGTTATCTGTTATTTCAAAATATGTTTAGTGACAAAATTAAGATATTAGATACCATTATGTTCCTATAGGACTAAAAAAAGCTTACATTTTTTGTTTTTAAATATTTTTTTAAATATGAAAAGTGGAGCTTAAGTTGTTTAAAACGATGTTTCACTTGAAATATTGAAGTTTTTAGATCAAAGCATACGATTATAAACATAGATATAGACTTCCTTAAATAAATACACCCAATATAACACCTATGAGGGATATGCGGGTCTTATGAAGAAAAGCTTTAGATTCACTCCCTCTCAGTAAAATGTTGAAAAATCTATTCATTTTGAATTATGTCGGAGAGTGAAGGGCTGGGATGAGAAGAAGCTGCTGGCAATATCGACGAACCATCATTGCGATACTTTTATATTATTAAAGAAGATTGAGACAACAAAACAAGATAATGGAAAGCTGTTTCCCAATGGTGGCAATGCAGTTCCTTCAGATTATATCCATTTTAATCACTTTTTAATAGCAATTAAAAAAAGATACTTTAAGAAGGTTTAGTGGTTCGGAAGCTTAGGAACTAGCGTTACCATAAGAAAAAAAGGCAACGTCAGGATATGGCATATCGTGGAGTGTTGCCAGAGTAAGCAGAATTTGTTAAAATTATAATTATAATATGCCTTCAGCTATCTACGTCCCAGGTTAGATCAATTAAACAAAGGCTCTGTCCTATGCACCACCCATTGAAGTAAGTTTACAAACGACTTTATTTTGGAAAATTTGAATTTTGTTAAATAGATTAGAAAAATTGGGCTTAAAATTTATATAGAAAATGATTATTGTGATTAACAATATTATGTTTGTTTTTATTAGTAAAACATATTTAAGGGTAGTTTATTCAAAACTTATTTTTTGAAAATTATCTTCGTAGCCATAATACACAATATGGGAAAGTTTTTGCGATTATGTCCAACCGTTTATTTTTACTTTCTCTCGACACCTAGGAGGGAAAGAATTGTTATTGTCAAAAAATTCGAACTCAAGATTTTGATAAAGATTGACGTTTCATGACCCCCTGAAACCAAAAAGTTGTTTTCAAAATGCTGTCTGTCTACCTCAGGCTAGAGGCGAAACTAATTTACCTATTGGGCTCAAACTTGGTATCTAGGGTTTTCATGAGGTCCCCAGAGGTGTTTTATGGATCAAACATACAACCCTAAAATTAAGGGTAGTTTACAGAAGAGCAAAAAGAGAAAAAAAAATTGATTTTATCTAAATTCTCTCTTACGATTTTGATTAAATTTTAGATCTAGATATTGTTCACTATTAAAAATATTGCAATTCTTATTTTCTTATGAAAATGTGTTTGAGGGTACCTTACATGAGGGAAATTTTCAAATTTTGATCATTTCTTTGCAACTATTTGAGACACAAAATAACTTATCATTGTAAAATTGTAGGACTATTAGAGGCAATAATCTTTTAATTAAAATGTATTTTTATAAAACCAGTAATTATTTTTTAGCTATAAGCAAATGTATTTACTTTTTAATTCAGGCCTTTGAAAATGAATTTAATTCTTATGCTGCTTGTTGGACAAAGATGTTTTTCTTTTCCCAATTTTACTCTTACATTGTTCCTAATGTTATAGAGTAAGTAGGTAATAGTGTATATTATTTCATTTTTGATCTTTGGTGTAGGGTTTCTACAACGATGTGTAGCCCTGTTATTTTGTTTCACAAATCTTACAAGTTTTCAGTAAAAATATATATTTTAAGATAAAAGCGGGAGAAGGTCTGTTCGGTGTGCAGTACCATTTTTTCATATAGGAGTTATTTATTTTTTGTCCTTGCTATTTTATCTTGTCCTCAGTAGATGTGCACTGGGTTAAGTAACCTTGATGTGTCATGTAATATCAATGAATTCCTTCAACTGGACTTGCTATTTTAGATAGCCTTGGTAGACGTATACTGGGTCAAGCGACTATGAAATCTTATGAAATATCAGTTAACATCTTAAAACATACTTTTTATTTTTGACAGCCTTCGAAGGTGACCTGGCGGTCTAGGGGTAAGGTGTCAGACTTCTATGCTGGCGGCCGGGGTTCGATCCTCGGTCCCGGCAAAGATTTATCTGATCACCAAACCCTTCCTTCACCTCTGACAAGACATCTTGTGAATGTGAGGAATGCCAGGCATCCACCGTGGTTCGGATTCCACGTTAAACTGTAGGTCCTCCATTTCATATCACAATCACCCTGCCATTACACATTAGCGTAAGTGCGTATAACCCGAACGGGTAGTAAGACGCGGTGCTAATAATAATAATAATAATAATAATAATACAGCCTTCGAAGATGTGCACTGGTTAAATAATATAAGCGTGTCTATGAAATGTTAGAGGACGTTTTAAAAGGACTTAGTTTATACTGTTCTAGGTAAGATTTGGACGGGACCAAGGTAAACAAGGTGTGGTGAAGGCATAAATATATCGCTATATTTATTTAAAAAAACATAAATATATTTGTATCGATGTTTTGGTATTAGATGTTTCGATCAATTTATATATACCATATTTTATACATGGGACTACTCATTCACCCCTTGTGTCCCATTTTAATTGGTACTATACATGTACAGGCAGTTATTTGTAATGCGGAGAATATTTATACATTAAGTAGTGCTTAATTCACAGCAATGTATTTCTTGAAATGTGGCGGATAAATCGTTGACATTTTCTATAGTTATCTGTACATTAATGTATAAGAATCAGATGTTTCATAGATATTGAGATCCCTTAGTGAGGAAAAATACCTGCAATACGAGTGAAATGTGTATATAAAAACTAGAATATTAAGTACGGTATGTTGTTTAAAATCTTGTATCTTAATTATATTTTGAAATACATGTAAGGGAAGTTCAGACCATTAATCTTTGGAAAATATGTGTATATACATTTTATTCAAGTTTTTATATTCTTCCCTTATATCAGAAATCTAGGAACATTATTACTTCCTATTAGTTATTTTTTACTTGTTATATTTTTCAAAAGTAAACAAAAAATATCGCCGTTTCATTTCGTCCTGAACAAAGCAATTCCATGTATCGTAAACAACAGATATATTGTTATTATCTTATAAATATATAGTGGCTTTCAATATTTACCTTGATGGATATAAAATGATAAATGTATTGATATGTCAGGATAAATTACCAACCCTAACAAGAAGACAACTTAGCTGGTCACAAATTGTAACTACATCCAATCGAAATAAGAATCCCGACATTTCCTTTCAAAGATAACCCAGACTGGACGAGTTAGACGTCTGGTCCATGGGCACACCGATGGGGGTAATCCCTCATATTGCATTTACACAAAGTATTAATAATGATTGTTGGGAAGGATGATGAATATATCTTTATTAGCTGATATCACATTGAACCTCTCTACTTTTTGATAGGTACATTTTACTGGTTAGTTCCCTCTCTGTTTTCACCTTATTATCTTATACGTGACTGTAGAATTTTGAGAAATTGCTACTCAACCTGTTATTTTGGTCGCAAATAATTGTTATTTTGTTATTAATACCAGTTTGCTTTTGAAAATTCGTCCCTGCAAGTCGAATATTTGCGACACACCCTAACTCTCTCGCTCAGCAGTGTTGGAAAATAATCTCTAAGGGTCTTATCTCAGTGAACATCTATCTCATTTTTCCATCCTTGTCTCTCCCATGTGCAACAGGACGAATCAAGCTCTTTTACATCGTTGATAAACCATGGGAAGAGAAAGTGCGATATGTTAATCAGATCAAACTTCATGTATGTTTATATATTATGTATTCGTGACAATATTACTCAAACCACACAATCGGTTTTATAAGGAAGCAACTCTCATCGTCTAACTAGTATAGTTAGAAAAACGCATATCAAGGTCATTTCTAACATACCTGCTTCTTCCAACGTTCAACATCAAATAAATTTATGAATTTGAAAAAAAAAACTGCATGTATTTGTTTATTATTATTATCACCACGTCTTACTACCCGTTAGGGTTATACGCACTTATGCTAATGTGTAATGGTATGGTGATTGTGAGATAAAATGGAGGACTGACAGTTTAACGTGGAATCCGAACCACGGTGGAGGCCCGGCATTCCCCACATTCACAAGTTGTGATAAATACACGTCCTGTCAGAGGTGAAGAAAGAATTTGGCAATCAGATAAATCCGTGCTGGGGCTGAGAATTGAATCCCGAACCCCCATAACGGAAGTGTACCACCTTACCCCTTGACTACCAGGTCACCTGCGCGCATCTAAATTGAATCTCTGTTTGAGTGTAGCTAAAACTGGTCCTCCAGTAACTTACTCGATTAAATTAAATGTCTCTTTAACTGATACGATCGCACATACACAGGGTGTGACTGTAAAAGTAGCACTTATGCTGCCTCTGGAAACCAAGATAACGCGATGACCACAGTAACCTAGATCGTATTATGACATTAGAGAGCAAAGCGTTTACAGTTATGTTTGCCTTTGAAGCGGCAAATACCAATAACTACGAGGTTTAAAATCACAGTCGTTTGGTTAATTGAGCTATGGAAATATCAGGGAGATTATTATCGTAGTGCTTAGGGTCGGAGTGGACGACTTGTGGTGAGAGGTGGTTGGAGGGAGCTTAAAGAATAGAGTACGTTTCTAAATACCACTTGGACGGCGGTGTGCGTGCGACGAGTGGAATGACTTGCACACACGCAATTAGGCAAGCCTTGGCCATCCACCCCTTCCTTATCCCTCCCACTCAAGACCCTGCACACCCACGATGAAACAATTGTGGTTAGTTTCCCTTTCCCATTCTAGATAAGTTACCCTCTTGCCTCCCTTCTCCTTCTAATGGGGAGGGGCGGGGGTATGTAGGAGATGCGAGAAAATGGCAGTGTTTATGCAATGTCATTGGCAAAACTTTTTATTTGTCAAAATAAATCAAATATTGCTCCAGTAGTAACGTAGATTTTTAATTTCTTCAAATATTATTATCAACATTTGTTGAGTATTTGTCAAGGGAGTCCTAAAATTTAATGACAATTTTCTATCTAGATTTAAAATGACGCTATGTTCATTTCATGTTCAACAAGTGTTGATAACAACTTATGAAGAAAGTTAAACCCTATATTTCAAATGTAGTGATATTTGATTTATTTTGGAATAAAATAAGTTTTGCCATAAAAACTGTAAAAACACTCACCTCTTCTTGCTTCCCTTACTCTCCCACCTTAAGAGGACTAATCTATATCATGTGCTTCAAAGCGACAGTTTTTTTCCATGAATGGAGTTTATGCAACTGACTTACTCTCCCAACTTACTCTCCATGTCCGTTGATTGTTTTAAACGAGGCTCTCCTAATGATTTATTGTAATTTAACATGAAACACGTCAGTATCAATTATTTTGACTCTCCCTCTACGCAATACAGCAAGTGTGCGAACCATTAGACACGAAGACTCAGACATCAGTCCCATCTGGTCTGTTTCGCCGATGAAAGGAAGTCTGAGTTCAAATACCGACCAGGTGTACTGAGTTAACCTTATCTCTAAACGGATTCTCACACTCACTCAAAGTAAATATGGGTGCATTTCTTTTAAATTTAATCTTACTTTTATATAGCCCACTAAAGTAAATATGCGAATAGCCCAGAATGGCATGAAAAGGCGGGACAGACCCTCACACCTTGTTTCAGAACCTTAAGACTGTCCTTACAACTTTTTTACTAATTTTTAACATTGCATTTATGTTTATTTGGGAAACTGAAGTGGTTTATGGAATTAACAATTTCATTCTTATTGGACAGATATTTTTTGAAGTGTTGTGACCCAAGACCTAAGACTGGAATATATTTTTGAAATAAATACAAATGCAGTTGAAGGTCATTAACGAGTTTATTTTAGACAAGAGTCAGATATGTAACCTTCCTCTGCCCTGTGAGTTAGCAAGCTTGACTGGTATTATTCTAATATGGCAGTGTCTTCCAACCTTTTTCGCTTGTGTACCCCTTGGCAGTTAGTTTCCATAAACTATATCCTTAATATAACAAAATGTTTAGTGTATATATTTTACATTCAATTAATTAACTGATTTATTAATATTATAAAAAAAAAACTGTTTTACGTTTTAAATTGAAATTATTTTCTCGGGTTCAAATATAGTAGAAAACCCGCTAAACCCCTCGTTGTACGTTGAGCTAATTTCACAACTCTTGATTGATAATTTTTCAAACACTGCTGGCATATGTGAGGTTTTTCCCGCCATTATTCAAATATTACCTCCAAAAGTCATGGCACGTACCCCTGGGGGTACGCGTACTACACGTTGGGAACCACTGTACTATGGTGTTGCTTACAAGATAGGGCCATAGGGCCAGTTTCATAGTCAGATTTAGTACGGCTCAAGTGCGGCGCTACACTAAGGGCCAGTTTCATAGTCAAATTTAGTACGCCCTAAGTGCGGCGCTACACTAAATACAAGACGACACCTACCTAAACCAGAATGGAATGGGCCAGTTTCCTATGCGAGAGCGGCCCATTCCATTCTGGTTTAGGTAGGTGTCGTCATGTACTTAGTGTAGCGCCGCACTTGAGGCGTACTAAACTTGACTATGAAACTGGCACTAAGTTCATGACGACACCTACCTAAACTCGAATGGAATGGGCCAGTTTCCTATGAGAGAAAGGCCCATTCCATTCGAGTTGTACTTAATGTAGCGCCGCACTTGAGGCGTGCTAAATTTGACTATGAAAATGGCCCATAGTATATTCTGCCAAATTAAAGCTTGATTCACACGCTCGCCGAAAAATAGAAATCAGAATCTGCGCAGTAATTCACACAATTTGAATTGTCCCATGATGCATTGCAACACTTTAAAACAGCTGATCATCAACATATTTTATTTCCTAGTGGATAAAAATATATTTAAAATAATTGTCCCGTTGGTTGTTTACAAATTATAACGCTGTGTCTTGGCACAATCCAATACATCAATAAACACGCTTTACATTAACATGGTATTTCAGATCTCCTCACAATGGCCAACGAAGCTGTCTGCTAGCTCTTGGCTCTAGAGCGCATGCGTTGACAAATGCGCATGCGCAATAATTTGAGATGGTTGGTTCTGAGATTCGATTGGTTCTCCCGTGCCGAACATCTCGAGCAGAGCGGACAAAGTAGAGAATAGTTGAACTTCAACAGAACAGGTCGCGCTTATGTGGCTGAAATCTTGTGATTGGTTCTCCTGTGCCTAACATCTCTAGCAGAGCGGACAAAGTAGAGAATAGTTGAACTTTAGCAGAACAGCTCGCACTGATTAAGCGGGAATCTTGTGATTGGCTTAGAGCTCGTCACGTGACCACGTTTCTGTTCTGAACTAGTTTTTCGGCAAACGTGTGAATCCACAGTAATATTCTTAACTTTCAGGGTAAACTGAGTGTTCGGGGCTCTAAAAACGAACTAATCATAATTTGGCTTGAGATTTCACACCCCTGAGATATGTATATAGGTTTTCCACCTCTTCACCCTTGTTTGAGATGTAACTCTAGCAACACCTACACGCAATATTGAATTAATAACGAAACCACGCTTCATATAGTGAGTATGTGTGTGTGTTGGAGCGAGAAAGAGACAGACATACTTGTCCTGACATGACAAGTCTCATGACGTGTACATTACAGCGGTGGCTTAATGATGCAGTGTTTGTGACGTGTCCCGACTCTGCACGTCACATTGTGTTACAACTTGTCACAGCCGCTGGCTCTCGTGTCAGTTACGGCCTACGTATCCCCCTCAGTCCTTCATTTGATAACCACTCAATGCAATAATGGGATCATTACGTTAGCTGAGGGTCAGTCTAGACTCTAGAGGGTTCTCGATTAGGTTAAGTTTCATCAAGGTTTTACGTTAAGATTCGGTTAATTCAACATTAGTTAATTTGAAAATTAGGATATTTTGAACTCATAATGATTACCCGTGAAATTTATATTTAAATCAATGGTATAAAAATAACATTTAATTCGAATTTTAGAAGGCAATATTTTTGTAATTCGAAGCTATATATTGTTAATTTTTTCGAGTTTGTACTAATTTCAACCTCAACGATATTTATTAAACCACTACAAATGCCAAGAATGTCAAATAGGTTTGGAGCCAACATAGTGACACACAATAAATGAGAAAGCTGTGAATTATGCACTGCGGGCGAGCAGGTTTCTTTACATAGGGGATGTTTTTTTTCAACTTTTAATAATTCTAATTTAATTCTGTAATTTTTGTATGCCAAATTGTTCCAAGTTTTTATATTCTGTGTTAGAATGTTTCTTATTTTGTATGTATGTGTTTATGGTGTTTGTGTGTTTATTATAGCAAATATAAAATGTATGTGATTGTGTATAGCATATTTTGAGGTTATTGATTTATTGCGTAACAGATGCCTAAATACTAATGAAAATGGTTAATTCAAATTTTTGATATTTAGAATTTTTTTAATATTCCTTGGACTTCGAATCAAAAAAATTTCTACTGTATTTTGCTACCACGTCATGCTCAAAGTTAAATTTAGAGGAAGTGTACCTACATTATTGGGGATGGAGAGTGGGTGACCATTTAGGAAATAATACCCTCGGTATATCTGCCAAAGATTCAAAATTCAAATGCCCTATCACTGGCAATCCAATCAAACTTGAGACTAACGCGTTGGACCAGTCATGTCAAACTTGCAAATTATAATACGATTAATATCTTTATAAACTTTGTAGAAATAAGTTACATGATTTGTGATTATTACATTTGGAAATTGGTCGTTGTTTGGGTAAATCTAGCAAGTGAAGTAGGTGTAACGTGTTTATATTATTAACGCCCCAAAGATTGATTACCAAAATTTGTGAAATCTGCATATCGAATATCTATAAAGTTTGTCAACAAATTAGTGTGTGAACAGTTTGTTTTCTTACGTGAAAAAAATAAACACCCGATAGAGCAACGCTTATGGAAACTCCATCATGAACGTGACTTCAATCCAAGATTAAAATCTAACATTCGCAAAAACAAAAATGTCTTAATTTTTGAGAAATAAATAGAGAATAAGTCTTAAAATTGTATTTAATCGTATTTTTCTTTTTGTTATAATAAGTAAGTTAGTTTTAAAATAAAATTGTCCTTATTTAAAGGTTGTGACAATCTTGTATTTTCTTAAATGTGGCCGCTTTAGAATTTTCAATTCTCAATGTGACCCTTTTGAATAAAAATGTTTGACATGCCTGCAACCATTGATGCAGACCCCCAAGACATTGGTTCGATTACCCGGAAAGGAGAGGTTTCCTCGTGGACCTTAGAGTTGATTCGTCCTTACGAGGAGGACCCTTAGCATCCTTGAATAAATTGTCTAAAAAAATTACCTTTTTTTTGCAATATTTGTAATGTGAACTTTCTGAGCAAATTAATACCACATAGTGGCAAACTAACTTAGTTCTGAAACACACAACAGAAGTCCCGGAACTGAATCTGTGGAAACGTGGACTAAATGTTGAACTCATCAAGTCTTGTTTGACTGTGACGAAAAGATAAGGGATCGAATCCTGACCAAGTGTATTGAAGACGCTTTTCACTAAATAGTTACCCACTCTTCCTTCACGCAAACTCGAGTATAATTTTTCCTCGTCTTTATCCCTTTAATGTAATTAAATTAGTGCAACCCCACCATACGAGTATTAAAGCGTGGTACATATTATTAAAAATATGGGATAGTCTTATGAAACTTAGTCGATTTAAAAAGTAGCTTGATGCACACATTCATACGAGTATAGTCGGATTGCTATAAACTAAATTACTTATTACAAAATCAAAAAGCTACTAAATATTGGTTTAAATGTCCACAAGCAAACCAATGTATTTCGTAGATATAGCTTTTGACAGCTGTAAGTAATGTTTTGTCAATTTCAGATAATCTCAATTATTCAGTCATTTTGTGAACCAAATATAGGAATGTGATATATTACATATCATCTTCTAGAACTCAAGCTTTAACACATATTTAGAATTAGTGGGACCGGGAGGGGGCAGGTGGAGAATTGAAGTGGAGAATAGATAGGAGGGAAAGGGATTATAAACAACCATGTGCAATGTTTACCTCCGTTATCTTGTGTAATTGCTAAAGGTAAACACTGTCCCGAGCCTTACACCCGTTCATTGTCACCCCTTGTTTGTAGTGCAGTAATATAACGGTCAGATTCACAAGGGGGGTAAGGGGGAGGGCCTGAAATGTGACGGGGATTGGGTAGACAAAGGGATTGGTGGTAAAGATGTGTTGGACCACAATGCTGCTGGATGCTGGATGCAGTCTAGAGCCAAACCTGGAGTTGACCACCTCAATCGAACCGATAGAGATAACTTTAATCAAGAATAAAGTGACACCTTTTATCATGTCAATTTTCGAGAACTCAAATGATAAAATTACTTATGGAAGTCGGAGAAGGTAACTGCCATCCAACTAGTACATAGTACACTCCATTGTCATGATTTATACATTAGTGTATATGCACAGCGTCAACTACTTGGGCCACAACTTGGTATTTGGAGTGTTGATATGGTCCCCCTGGAGGGTGTGTGTGTTTGTTTGGAATTAAAAGTCCCTAAATTTAAGGTTAGTTTACTAAAGGGTAAAAAGAGAAAGAATCGATTTTCTTGAAATTCGCTTCAACGATTTTGATTAATTGGTATAACTAGACACTAATTATTACTATAAAAATGATTGCAATTCTCATTTTCTAACGCAAATGATTTTTAGGGTACCTTACATAAGGGAAATTTTCCAATTTTCATTATTTCTCCGCAACTAATTGAAATATGAAATATCTTTTTGTAAGGTTGTAGTTCTATTAAAGATAACAATATTTTATTTGAAATATATTTTTATAAAATCAATAGCTTCTGATCTATAATCAAAAGTATATATACTTTTTAATTCAGGTCTTTGATAGAAAAAGATCATACCGATTTGGACCATAAATGGGGTTCCTATATTAACTGCTGTCAGTAGCTCTACATATTTAAAGTAATACTTATGAGGAGGAAAATAGTTAAATATAATCCTTTCTCATCCTTTAATATATTTTTGACATTATTCCTTCAACGTGAGTTTTAAAAAAACTAAAAACAGATAAAACGTTTAACCCATGATTAAGGGCATTTCCCTTTAGTAGTAAAACCACTTTATTGTGTAAGTGTATAAATATTTCAGCGTAGTCTTGTATAGCAGATAGAAAAAAGAAAAAAAGAATGAAACATGTGGATTTGTGTGTGTGTGTGTGTGTGTGTGTGTGGAATATAAGCTTAAAGCTTGTTTTTTCATTTTATTGCTTGAATGAGAAATGTAAGACCTACTGTATAAAGCATACTTCACTCACTAAAGGAGATAGTGGTGGGAGTATTCTTGAAATAACGGCGTGTGTAAAATCCTTACAAGAAGAGTTGGGATTCCTTACGCAGGTATAAAACGTTAACAAGTTAAGTCATAAATAAAACCCAATGCATTTAAAACACGAGAACAGCTATAAAGCTTATCTTGGAGGAAAGGCGAAAGGGGTGACTAAGGGGAGGTATTTGGGTTTATTGCAAAACCTTATAAAGGCGCAGCTTTAAAGCGTCTCATGCAAAGTGTTTTTTTTTCCTTCCTTACTTTCATTTTAGAATGAGTTGGTGAAGGAATGGCCTAGGAGAGGAAAGGAGGGATGAAAAGCATTTCTGAAGTTGACTTGGAAGACAAAAGAATGCGGAATTTCCTTTAGAGAAACAAATAAATAAAGGAAATAAAGAGAACTACTGGCAAAGTTGTCAAGTACACTACTTGATTTAATGAATTTTTGGCCTTCCCGGTTTTAAGGCTAGCATATGTGTATCTTTGTTTTAATAATAATAATAATAATAATTTGACCTTAGACCTTTAAAAAATTTTTTTTATAGTATTGTGTCTTACTACCCGTTAGGGCTGTACACCTATTATACGAAGTTGAAATATTAAACATAAATGTCATTTTTTTTGCCAGTGCACTCAAAACAGATTCAAAATTACTCAAATAAATTAGGCTTACAAGATTATTTAATTGATTAGTCTCTCTACAAATAAACTGTATAGTTATCTTTAGATTGTATTAAGTTCACTTTTTTTTAAATTAGAAGCGTAGTCTAAGATAATCTTAAATAGAAAATAAACGGTTTAATTTTTTTTATGCTGGAATATTTGCCTACATCTAAGCTTAGTTATAAATTACCCACGGTTTGGTGCTAAAATAAGATTGTCATAATATATTCAATATTCCTTTTTCTTTCGGAACGTTTCGAAGTTATTGTGAGCGAAGTAATTCTTACCTTTGACTCCTGAAATTCTGAAGCTTCACTCACTCCTACTAATTTTATTCAAACACCAGTATTTTCCCACAGCTTGCCCGCAGCAGATACTTAATAGATTGTCCTATGAATTTCCTCTTAATGTACTTAGACCACATTACTTCTTTCTAATCTACTCCCATATCAGCTACCTTAATGTTATTTGGGGCGGTGCCTATCTCAACCATATTAAGCCACTTTTAAGTTCTATGTGATAGAGCAATCAAAAACTTATATAAACTTCCCTACCTCAAACCTATTAATGATGTATACACTATCGTTAACATTATGCCCTTAAGGAAACAATATATGACTCTGTATTTAAAAAAAATCCAAAATAGGTTATGTTACAATCTTAAGTTCACTCGAAGTGTATAAAGCCATACACTTAACTAGAGGGCTTGCCTGAAAGGGGTAGGGATGATTAAAACAAAATATCACCATTAGAATAAATAGATTTGAATCTATTTCTTACATTTAAACAGTCGACTATGTACTTTTTTTTACTGTATACCATTTTATTTTTTATTTTCTGTCTTTTAAAGGGAAGATTAAACTTTTTTTTCCTAGATATACATCCATGTAAATGTAAGATTAAATCACACAATGCTGTTGAAAATTACCCATGTGTAGGTTTTATTTGTTAAAGAATATTGAATTGCCTATTAATGTGGATATAATACGACCAAAACAAAATATAGTTTCTTTTCGGATTCGGATTTTACTTTATATTACGCTCTGGATTAGGACTAGAGTTGATTTGACGATCAAGTAAAACAGAAATAAATTAATACTACATCCATAGTTTGTTGATATTTCCAAGCCTATCATTTCCAAGGAGACTTACAAAGAAGATATTTTATTAAAAGGTAATGTACTTGAATTGTTACAAATTTAAAAGTTTTTTAACATTAATTTCCTCGGTAATGAGATAGCACGATGGTATATAGATTAATCTTTGTTCTTAAAGATAAGAAGTACACGAGAAGAATTCCCTTCTCGATTAGAAGAATATTTTTTGAGTTTATCGGAAACAAGAAAATAGAATAAAGCAAACGTACAGCCAAATTTACAGTTTCATTATTATGTAATATAAATATAGATGCTAAGATAATAGCTTTGTTATTTTACCGAAACTAAAATATATTAATAAAGTTGATGTTACTATTTTGGATAAACCTTTTACTTTTCGTGCACCACGTGTCAATACTAATACAGATTGTCTGCATATTCGCACTTTAAGAAAGTGACCAATTTTATCTTTCTCTAGACCCCTCAAATAAGTAAGTATAGTGATCGTCATAAAAATAAACTAGAGATTTCGATAAAAAATGTCCACGTTTCATGACGCTCTGAAGTGTCTATACTTCAGACTAGAGCCGAAACCGTTTTACTGATCGGATTAAACTTGTTATCTAAGGTTTTTATAAGATCTTCTCGAGGGTTTTTTGGAGTAAGATATCTAACCCTAAAACTAGGGATAGTTTCCTGAAGGGCAAAATGAGAGAACATCGATTTTCTTAAAATCCGTTCTAAAGTTGGTAATTACAATTTGTATCTAGGAATTGTATTTCTCGTTTTCCTATGAAAATGACTTAAGGGCACTTTACATTAGCAGAAATTTCTAATTTTGATCATATATCAAACACTATTTGAGAAATGAAATAATTAATCAATCTAGGGTTGTAGTTCTGTTAAAATAAAAAATATTTTAATCTGGGAGATATTTTTTATAAAACGGTTTCTGAATTATAAGCGAAGATATATATTTTTATAGGATACTTAAAAATATGAAATTGATTGCTATGCTCTTTTATGAACAGAGATGCTCCTATTTTCTCCATGTTTTTGTGACAGTGTGTATTATTTCTTTTCACTAATTTGACGAGCTTTTAGAATTTTAGTTATGAGTTTGAAATATTTGTAGTGTGTGCATTGATGCCAGATTATACATTTATTATCAAAATAAATCAAAATAAATATATTAATTTTACAAATCAGGAACCAAAATTAGGGCTAAAACAACGTCAGGAAATAAGTCTCATTCCAGGGATTGTCGCTGAAATTCGGGTATGAATGGTCACTTTACAATACGGGGGTAGGTATGAGAAAAGTATTATTTAAAGGAAATATCAAGGGGATGAGTTAAGGAACTACATAAATAGTTCATTTGATGAAAGCACCTCCAAGTGCATCCTCATGGAATTGAAATGTGATCTTTCGAGTAAGAGTCTATATACTTATCGGTTGGCTGATCATCGGGATTGAAATTTTTATTATTTTTATGATATGTATTTTATGAATGATACTAGAAAAATATATGTTAAATTTGTTGATGGAATGAAAAATCACCTCGAACAAATTATATATTTAATAAATCAATCAAGCTTTAAACTATATACTCCTATAGTTTATATAGGATAAGCTATTGGAGTGAGTTTTTAATGTTCTAATAAACCATAACTACTCATGACTCATACCATAAAGGTCAGGGACTTGGTTCGATTCCAGGACTGGTTGATGGATTATTACTCATTTTCCCCATTGCAAGTATTAATGGAATTCTTACAAAAAGCTTATCATATGGATAATGATGCATTTTCTATTAGTTTACTCCTCTTATGTACCTCTACCGCTAAAACTCTTCCGTTGTTACTTTTCCATCACGTCTTAATACCTGATTGGGCTGTAGGCCTACGCATACAACAATTAAGTTGTATAATAGAAGTGGGGTAGGTAGAATTTAAGAGAAAATTCTACCCACATTTGTGGTTGGAGGAGTGGAGATCATTTAATAAATTTATTTAAAAATACCTTTAGTATACCCAAGTAAGACACCAATTCCGTCACCAGCCATCCAGTCTAACCCAAGATAGGCGCGTAAGACCACCGATGGTGAGGGTGATAAATTAAAACTCAACGTAACTTTAAAAAACACAACACAGAATATAGCTATAAAAAAAGGTTTGTTTCAAATAATACAAGGTTCGCTGCCCTCAGTTGACATTGCTATTTTCAGTTTCTATATTTAGGACACCCACCACCTACCAATTCCACACTCGATAATTATACGGATATGACGTATTTCAAGTACCCCCTCTTTCCCATCCCAACGTCACTACCTCGTCCTAGACCCGTGTTTCAATGTCATCGTGCGTATAATTAATTAATAGCCCGGCTATTAGAGATAATTATCCTTACATCGTCACGACGTGTCACACTGAATTAGAGGCGTGCTTGAAAAAAAACCCACCAAGAGCTGACAGTAAGCCGTGCAAGTTGCCGTCTATTAGTCCTGTCTAGTTCCAATAAGGGCTCTCGTAGGTTTGAACTAGCTTAAGAGGGCAGGATATGGAAGGTTAAGTTAGATGTATGTAGTGATATAAATGGGGTCAACTAGAGTTTCGTACCAATTGGTCTCACTTCTGCTTCATAGTTTGATATGCATTTTTAAAAGTAACAAAGCTCTCACTAGTGGCCGTGAGGTTATAGGCGTGTGTCTCTCTATATGACGAATTTATTTCGAAGGATAGCTCAAATTTAAAATATTGGCCTGGCATAGTGCAGGTAATTTACCACGCTTATATGGGTGCAATTCTTCTGGTACTCCCTCATTCTCTCCGTTGAAAAATGTGTTAATAACTTTTGTGTTGGATGCAATAATACAAGAGGTTAAAAAGGGAATACAAATAATTAAAAGATTAATCAAATAAAAAAATATAATCTTATACATTGTATTTCCCGGGTGTGGATGTAATTGTAGCTTGACAAGTACTGTACATTATTCAGTGAAGTATTTATAGTCAAGTCTCAGAAGTCAACCAATATCCCAGTATAAGAAACAACAGTAACTTCTGGTCGACTGGGAGACTGGATGACGATGGAGACAAATATATACTGTATATCTGTGTTGGGAGCCAAGGGTTCAATCATCAATCCAGGCATATATTTATCTGATTGTCAAACCCTTCCTTCACCTCTGAAAAGACGTGTATTGATCACAACTTGTGAATGTGGAATGCCAGGCCTCCCCCTTGGTTCGGATTCCACGTTAAACTGTAGCTCCTCCATTTCATCTCACAATCACCCTACCATTACACATTAGCATAGATTCGTATAGCCCGAACGGGTAGTAATACGTGGTGTTAATAATAATAATATACTGGATATCATGGATGATGGAACTGCATGGTCACTAATGAGAAACAGCGTTGTTATTTTCTCGTTTTTGTGTGGTCAATCTTCCTTAAAATATGACTAGTTTCGCAACGCTGGCTTTTCGAGGTTATCAGTACAGTAGCCCCATGACTTCTTTGGTGCTGACTGACAGCTGACGGCTTTGAAAAGTTACCAGACCAAATTATGTATTCCTACGCCTAACCATATGATCTGCAAAATCATGTGTTTAACAGCTGTCACTTCTGACAGTCCAAATATTGGTACATACCTAAATATCGACTGTCAGAAGTCAGCTGTGAGTGGTCAGTAAGCACCAAAGAAGCCATGGGGCTACTGTAGCTACTTTTTAACCCAGCACACCACCTTACGACATAGCAAAGTAAGTAAATCTGGCAAAAATTAACTGAGAGAGAGAGAGATAATATAAAGCTTTTCTCCTTAAGATCTGCAGATCCCTCACCAATGAAACTGGCTGTAGTGGTATTCAACATTTTTAGCTCGCATATTCCTAGATATAATTTCACTTTAACTTTGTACCCCCAAATAATTTGGTGCACAATGCATTTTACACATATTCTATACATTACATTTACAATGAATAAAATAAATTATATCTAAAATAAGTATTAGAATTGGCTTTTCTTGAGGTATATATCATAAAAAAAATTAGTCACTTGATCTATTTTTCAAACCAGCTTCAGTGGCCACATATTCTAAGGCGCTACGTTCGCAATAGGTCAGACTGATGATAATGGGGAGATCATATTCCATTCACCGTAGGAGTTTACTTCTGAAAGGCCTTTTTCCCTACCATAAATATACTATATAGTAGGATATTGTTAGGAAAAAAGACCTTTCAGAGAGTAATTCCTACCGTGAATGGAATATAGTTTTATCCCGGTGTGGTGTACTGAGGGAGGTTTTATCGAAATGTTTTTCCTCTCTCAACGCAAATGCGTGTACATGTTCTCTAAATTCAACCCTCCTCATCCTTAACCCATCCGAGTATAAACTGAAAAACTTAAAATGAAAAGATGCTAGCTAAATTTAATAATGTTTTATGATATATTTTTTAATATCCTTCTATGATTTACAGTAATTCTTAAGTTTAGTTGCGTAATAATATACATTATAATGTTATTGAAACTGAAGATGGTGTTTTGAGTTATGGCTGGAAATTTGAATCACTTAGGTTTAGTAAATATAAATTAAGAAAAATGTGTGTACAACAATGATATATCTCTATTTTAGACTCAATAGTTAATATTAACATTTTTATTGGTCAAAATTTATAAATGAGGTATTTATTAGCAATGCGATGACATGAAGATGTGTAATACATAATAAAATGTCGAGAAACTTAATCGAAAGTCGAAATTTTAATGCAAAGTGTTGATTATTGTGGCCCCAATAACGATTTTTTTTATCGGTCCTAACATACAAATGATGACATTAATTGTTTAAAAATAAAATTAGAAAATTTTAAACAGGGACTCAAATTTTCTTTACATAAATATAGTGCAATTTATGCTTGGTTTTAATAGTGTATATTATTTCGTTTCACTTATATATCGAGTTTTTAGTAAATACCTCCATTTTTAAACAATAAAGCGAGAATGTCCGTGCAGAGTTCCATAGCATTTAATTCACTTTCATACCCCTTAGCAGCTCATTTCCATAAACTGTGTTTTAATGTTTCATAAAATGTTTAAGTACTACATTAGTAGTTAATTCTAATTAATTTGTTGCGGTTGAAAATAAATGTGCTAGTAAAGGAACTAAAAATCAATGTGATACTAAGGTGAATACATAGTGCATATATTTCTACATTCAAAAAACAAAAAATTACAATACAAACTCACACATTTAATTTAATTAGTTCTTTACTTAGAACAACTATTTTATATTTGAAATTAAAATCATGTTCTCAAGATCAAATATAGAAAATAAAAGTCACTGCCCCGCACAATATCGTTGAGTTAATTTCATAGTTTTTGACCTATCTTTTGTCTTACACTTCCGGCATATGTAGCTTTTTTCGCCTTTATTCAAATATTTTTGCCTACCTACAACCGTCCTATCACATACCCCTCGAGATAGGTGTAACCCACGCTGGGAACCACTGGGAGGGCAAACACTCGCGCGTTTCCTGTTCAACTGCGAGAAGTATTTCTGCGCATGCGCTTTATTGTCTCCCGTAAGATAACCATCTTAAACGTTCAGTGTTCCACGATGATTCACGACAAAGAGTAATGTGGCGTGAATTTTGTTAAAAGAAGGTTGATAAATACTGTTCTAAGGTGTATTTCATACAATTGATTGGATTTATGGTAACGGGGAGTTTTGGGTATGAATGTTGGTCGGGTGTGCTGAGGCTGGATTTTAGTTATTGGTTTCCCGCTCTCTCTCCAACCCAATACGGGTATAATTCTTCCAAATTCAGACTTTGCCATTCATATCCTTATATTTGGATAGCCATGATGGGTTTTGGGATGTGGTTAAGCAATAATAATAATAATTTAATTTTCCTTTACTAAATTGCTTGCAAACATTTGAGATTTATATCAGTCTAGCACTGGAAATATATTTAGCACAATGCTTTAAAAATAATAAATAATATATTACCTTTGGGTTCAATAAATTACACTGAAAGATATTTAGTAACTAAATAATATAAAGGATAAAAAAAGGAACTAATCCTAAAATAATAATAATTTAGCGATGAGTACACAATAAACATATAAAGTGTTTTTATGTTACACCTTTATGACTAATAATTTACAAAGTTTTTTACTATAAAAATAAAATAACAGGAAATATATAATTAGTGTTTCTAATACAATGGACTAAGTGTTTTAAGTTTGTAAGTTTCACCGATAGAAAATATTTTAGGATTTCGAGAGGCATTATAGGGCACAAGGATTCCCACATGTTCAAGGGTGGATTGACAAAGGGTTTGTGCTATTAAAAATGTTAAAAACAAAAAGGATTTCACTACAGAGTCTTCGGGATGAAAGAGTTTGGAGCCCCTAAAGGTTCCAGATTCAATCATAATTATTATAAAAACAGTTAAAAAATAATTTATAAATAGCCGGCAGTGAAAAATCTGAATTGAAAATTTTCCAGTCTGAGAGTCAGTTAAGGTGATGGAATTCCACGCAACAGTAACATAATTGAGCACGAATTTTACCAAATTAAAATAGAATATGGTCAAATTTAGAGAATGAAGATAAATAAATTTGTAATAATACGTAAATTCAAAGTACAATTTAATTTAATTTTTTGCGAAAGTAGGTGCCGAATGAGAAATTTACAATCAGCTACAGAGTTGCCGTCGATTGAAGAGATATAAATTCCCAATCAAATCTTTGTTATAACAGTTACGAGGATTAAAAACACAAAGATCAACCTCAGATTGCTGGTCATCTTTTCTTGTTACTTTATTGAAAATAAATGAATGTAATCGTTTGAAGAAGGTATCTACTTTAACTTTAACACCGATACATTTCCGTGTGAGGGAGTCAATTATTCTGCTTTTACTTATTAAAAGCAAATATATCTCAAGAAGGTTTTTTTTTACTCTAGAGATATATGCAAACGGCCTAATAATATTTTGAAATAACAAAAGACTTCTTTAAAAATGCGGGATTTCTTAACATCTGCAATGCGTCCCCGCACTTTGGTAGGCATTTCCTTGGAGATCTAGTGGTGCTCAGCATATGTAAAAAAGACCACAAATTTCTTGATAATAGTTATTTAAAAAGTTTAAATAAAATAGGGTTGGATATTTTACCAACTGTTGAATCTTTCACTCGTTGAATCCATAGGGAAATGGTATCCACAGCTATCTATGATGAAACGCTGTCTCTTTTACAAGACCCCTCCCCCTATTTCTCCCACCACCGCTTTTCAATTTCATATCACCCTCCCTTTAGAAGAACCCTATGGCAGTTGGTCAACCCAATGATGGTTTCCTCGATTAGCAGACATTAACTTTAGAACTGGCCACAAGCTATACAGAAGCATACAAAAAAACCACAGAAATTGTCATGGATAAAATTAACGTGGGAGGCATTAGTTACCTACAGTTTCACTCACGCGTCAGTAAAAAGCACTTAGGCTTTCATAATTTTGCTAGCTAGAGGATTCGTAAGTTCGTTAATATACGCAATAGACTTGGTGCCTTAATTCAAAATATATTAAATAGAAGGAAATAAATACCAAGTAAAACAAATGTCATAAATTATAAGTACTTTTTCTGTTCTCATCGCGTTTTACTTCTCGTCTGGGCGACTTTTATTTCGATAATTTAATAGTTATTTATATATATTTCTAACAGATAGAGTTCCTATAATCAGTTCATTACCTTAATTCCTTCCCACATTAAATTTCTATATTAATCTTAGATGCACTTTTAACACACATAATCGTAATTGGCTAACGTGCTAGTTTTGTGTTTAGCCAGACTGTTATGATGGGGAGATCGAGGTTCAAATCTATGTCGGATGTACTGAGGTTAGTTCTACTATAATGGTTTTCCACTCTCCTTACACATAAATGCGGGTAAACTTCCTCTAAATATAGCTTTCCTAATCATTAGAACCATTAGCATAATTAGTACATAAGCGTACTAGCCCAATGAGTAGTAAAACGTGGTGCAAAAAAAATGTGCCACTAATTCAGAAACTGGTGTTACATCAGGTCTAACGCTCACATTCAACAAGAACTCGTTTCAAATCCTCTGATATAGTTTTGCCTTGAACGCTGGAATGCTCCGATGGATGTTTTATTGTGTTTTCCCTTATTCGTGTTAGATGAGTTTATAAATATAATTTATATTCTGTGGGAGTTTGAAAAAAAATAATTAATTACGCATCGTTAAACTTCACTAAAGAGTTAATTCATAATTAGTGAATTAATTCTAGAGATTTCCCGAGGCAAAATTCATCATTTAACAAATTCTATATTATATTTATATTTATTTGACGTGATACCGTTAACGTAATACACTTCTTCAAGTTCGTATATTAATCAGCTACCGAAAGCTATAATATATTTTATAAGAGATAACATTTTGTTGAATTGCTTGTATATATATATATATATATAACTTATAACTTAAAGTTAAAAGTAATTTTAATTTCATACAAACCTGGTTAACAGTTTTCCTTTTAACCTTTTCTATTTTATTTTATTGGTTTTTTACAACATTTGTCAATCCTTACAATTTTGTCTGAATAAAGTTCTCATATTTTTTATAATTCTATAAATCACATATTTACTCTCAAACCTTGTCTTATATAACGCTCTTTAATTAAAAACTATTTCAGAATGTTATTAAAAATAATGTGGTCACTTGAGTCCTGTTTCTATTGACGAACTAATCTGAACTAATCATGTCCTTTTTAGGTAAATTGAGATGTGGTTTTCTCATATTCTTTTCCGCTTTTTCTTTATTCTACTTTCCTCATCCTACCGTTTATATGCAGTCGTTAATAAACCTTTTCACACACACTGGTAGGCACATGGATTAAAGATAATGTTCATCTAATTTTATTTGCCATTTACCAGTAACTGTGAGGTCGATGCTTCAATATTAGCTGGGTGTACCGAGTTTTTATTTCCTAACTGATTTCCCACTCAATAACCACGCAAATGCTGCTACATTTCATCTACCTCATATCTAGTCCAGTAGTGAAAAATATGTAGCCATGCCCAGCAGAGTAGTGAGACGCCATTAAACAAAACAACAACCTTGTTTAAAAATTAGAACAAGAAGAACATATAGTTAATTAGTACACCCTGTAAGATCGATCTTTGATTATTCTAAACTTGCAAATATACATTAATATAAAATTATAATTGAGTATGCCGAAATAAGAAAATAAATATTTAATTATTAAAATATATATTTTTTTAATCTATTAAATTTTAATGGAAGATTGCTCGACACTTTGTCTCAGTCAGTAGCTTAAATATTTACTGAGCTAAGAGTTCCAGGTTTTGATTCCTGGCATGGTCGAAAAGTTTATCATGGGTGAAATGTGTGTTTTTACCCCTTCACAGTGATGAATAAAGAGCTAGGGGCTGGATGGTGTGTCTGTTTTAGATTCAAGTTAATCTATAAGTAGTGTGCTGGTATAATCATTCGGTTCAAAAAGTGTACGTTAGACACCTCAACTAAAATAATAATAATAACATAATATTGAGGACTGGGGATTTATTGTGAAAGGTACCCGCCTCGGTGGCGTAATTATCTAACGTGCTAAATTCGTGTTGAGTTAGACTGCCGAGTACGGGTAGATCAGGGTTCGAATATCACTCGGGTGAACTGGGGTGGTTTTTCCGAATTGGTTTTCCACACAAATGTGGGTCCACTTCCAATATATTCAACCTTTCTAACTCCTAATCCATGAGTGTAATTAATATTTATGCGTGTTTCCCAAACGAGTATTAAGACGCAGTGCTAAGTATTATTATTGTGAAAGGTAGTTTATAAGAAATAAATGTATAAGAAATATAAGAAAAAAAAAGAAAAACTATATTGGAGAAATGATGGGTCGCAGGACCTTTGACGAGCTTACAAGTTGATAGAGCACCAACAAGATTGCAAACCCAGATGTAAAGTATTTTAGTCTCGTTCGTCCTTGAACTCACCAGTAACCAAAGTGGTCCCCGGAGGGACCTTACTCGCCGACAAGGAAGCTCTAGGATAATTGATTCCTAGATGCCCTAAAGTCCCAAAGCTTCCTAATTGAGGTGGTTCTAATTATTGTAAATTAACATAGGTTCTCCTCTCAACGTGGTAAAAGTATGCAGCGTGTATACGCTACTGGGTTCGTATCTCGCCTGGGTTATTTAACATGATTAAACGGAGACTTGGCTAGAGATTGGAAAATGTGTTTAGTTATATCCCTAACATCAGGGTTCGCCTATCTTCTGGCCGGAGGCAGTGGCGATGGTGAGGGGCGTGCATTTAAATTGAGAGGAGGATGGGCACAATTTAAGGTGTAAGTTATAAAGTCTCACATAGGACTGGTTCAATCTGATAGCTATGGGTTTTGTTAAAACTGGATATGTAGACACTAACACACTCTCCGTACCATATATGCCCTACCTTATTTCTCTAAAATATAAAGATTAAAGTTACTATGAAAATATATACCAATTTTGAGTTGAAGAATTTGTATGGAATACATTTGTTCTATTTTCATTTGTTCTATTTTCATTTGTTCTGTATTGCAATTACGTATCTTTTTACGTTATTATGTCTGTATTCGGAGCCATGACCGAAACAGTTAGATGTATTCTTTTCAAACTTGTTTGAATATAATATGGTCACACCTAAAAGCTAGATTTTGATTTTGATTTTACCCGTAAAATTAAAGATGGGTTACTGACGAATAATTTTTGAAAATTCATGAATTTCTTAAAATAGCTTTAATGACTTTGTTCAAAATGGATATCTGATGATGTTGGTCTTGTTTTAAAGAGAAAAAAATTAAAGGTATACTGATACCAGATTTGTGAAAACATGTAGTTTTTTTTAAAGACGTTCCTTACAATTTTGTTATAAATATATATACGAAGTGGGCTTCATAAAATATCCATACTATTTTTTTCCCCCTGAGAAAATGTTATTCAAAGTAAGTCTACTGATAACAGAAATAACAGAATTTCAAATTTACTGTCCTAATTTATTAGAATACATGAGAAATATTTATGATTTTGTCTAAATATATTTATTTAGCACCACGTCATATTCCTACGCCTATGTCCTAATTACTATAGAGTGTTTGGGACGAGAAAGATTGAATTTAGAGAAAGTGTACCTGGATTTGCGAAAAAGGCGAGTGTAAAACCGTTTAGGAAAAATCACCCTCAGTACACCTGACCGGAATCGAGCATCGATCTCCCCGTCATCATCAGTCTAGTCTATTGCGAGATTGATGCCTTAGACTATGTAGCCACTGAAGCAGGTATTATAATTTATTAATTAGGTATGGTACTTATCCCACTTACTTAAGATATGTAGGTTGCACAACTTGTTTCCATTATCATACTAATATTATAAAGAGGAAAGATTTGATTTTTTGTTTGTTTGTTTGTTTGTTTGAAATGAATAGGCTCCGAAACT
>CABEEJ010001393.1:17059-28534 GCA_901482245.1 Timema douglasi
GGGGGGGGGGTGCAGGAACAGTACCTGCAACACGAAGTCGTGGTGGGAGGTAAGGAGTAGTCGGGGAAGGATAGGTGAAGACGACGAAAAATGCTCTTTCCAAAAATAATGACGATTTATTATTGCTCTTGCGTAGCAGCGGTTCCCCAGGGTGGGTCACCACTGACTCGGCTCGAGATTTCCCCAGCTTATATACCCTCCGCTGCTGCCTGGCCTTGTCCAATCAGAGAAGAGGGAGCTTCCCATTGGTTCGGGAAAACGAGCATAGCATAGCATAACATACAATAGCATGCTCTGATGCACCCTGAAGGGGAGCACGAGAGCAAGTTCCAACACGTACCGACCAATTGGTCACACCGCGTGGTTCGCAATGAGAATACAATAGACTTGGTATAGGCAGGTTATAGATAGTTTACAGGTTTTTAATTTTGGCTGTCTAATTGCTTCAAAATAGAATGGACGACCTACTCCCCTAGCGCTAAGAGTACACAACCATAATATGAATTAACATAGTGATAAAGCTCGTCTGAAACGATCAGCCAGACGAAGAGTACGCCCTGTCCTCTTTCCTGGGGAGTCTATTGTGAGTCATTAATGGTAATTATAAATATCCCAATTAGGAATCCACTGTGACAGTAGAAGCTGCCCAGTACGGAGTACATGATCAACTATATGCTACAGTGGTGTACATTTATTTGGTTCTCACGCCTTCTAAGACGCAGCTTAAGAGGCACGTCTAAGGGAATATAAATACAAGCAAACAACAATTGTAACTGAGGTATTGAGCTAACTTGAGACCCACCCAGGGACTGGCTACACCACTGCGACAGGCTAACAGATAAATGTGCCCAGCTCACAATAAACTCGGTAAATAACTGGTATCCAACTGACCAAAATATATACACATACACTGGAATAAATAAATACATAAACTATAACCTATATTAATAAATCCATACCTAACTTATAACTAAATCCATATTAATAATCGTAGCAAGGCCCTATCAGTTACATAACGCGCAAAAGCCTTAGCCATATCAGGCCGGTTAATACTATAGGGGCACTCCCACTATAAAGCATACACATATACATCACAAAATACACTAAGTTAACCAGCTGCCCTACCTATCTAAGTGCTTTATTAATATGTTTACATAAGTTACAGTTGACCCTTGAAATGTCCAACACGATACTCATCTTGATTAACATCAAGCGCAGGTACACCTCACTATAACACACTTTGTACCACGCCCTCATATCAGCTTAGCCTCAAATAGGAGTTAAGAGCCACAAACAAGCGCAATTACAACAGCGGGTTAGCAGGGTCTAATTCCTTGGCGGGATTAACTCGCCCCATTTTTACCCTAATCCTCACTGTGGACCATCACAAGGGGGAGAAGTGCACCAGTGGAAGACATGGTCAGATGCGCTCGGATTATCCCAGCAGAGGGGAAGGTTGAAAGCGCAGTCTGTGTACCTGCGGAAGACATGGCCAGATTTGCTCGGGAAGTCCCAGCAGTGGAGAAGGTTGAAAGTGCACACTGTGCACCTGCGGAAGACCTGGAGCTGCGAGGGTGGAAAGCTCCGACAGTAGACCAGGTACAGCGTGAACGACGTGCACCCACGGCAGTATAGATTGATTGAAGAGAGAATGCACCAGCAATCGTTGGTGATGATAATGTAAAGCAGCCGAGGTGGGGGCTAGCTCCAGCTGGCCTGAAGATCTCCCTTGCGGGACGCCATAGCGTCCAAACCTGACAGCGATGGTGATTTACGGCGCTGGGAAAATAGGCTAGGATCAGTCCTACGTATTGTAACGGATGTGCAGATAAAAGCCTCTTGCTCGATCAGTGATTTTCAGACTACTATATCTCAACACATTAGCGTACTCTAGCAGGCAGGGATTCCGCAAAGGGAAAGAGAAGGGGAGGGAAATTGATCCAATTACACCTCTGGAAGACCGCGCATGCATGACAGTCAAAAGTGATAAGGGGGAAGGGGGGATAGGCACTCTTGTGCGAGCTAACTCGCGTTAGCTCGGCACAAATTTGAGGCTTTATACTTGAAAAACTAACATATTTTCAATTGCGGAGTGTTAGTTAATCAAATGTGACAAAATCCATTATTTTATAAATAAACCACGTTATAAATTGGAAAATACAGTTAAACGCTTTCTTTAAAAATAAACGACAAATTGCTAACAGAATAGTAAGGGCGATTTTTACATGGACTTCATACTTCTTTTTGTTATGGACTTTACTTCCACACACAATCATTCCTCTTTGACATCATTTTAAGCTGCTTCTAGCGATTGCGCCACAAACTAGTTTACGGGATCAGCTAAGTCTATAAGAGCTCCCACCCAATGTTTTTTTTTGCCATGCTCTATAGGGATCGACAGGTATTTTACTTGAAATAAGTTAACTTCCGTTTTTTTTGGTCTTATGTTTAAAATAATAAACTACTTTCATAGAACAGGCACTTACTTTATATTAATATTCAATGCTTTCTATAATATAGCTATCATTTTAATTTCGTTTAGAATAGTTTGATCCTTATTATTCATTAATTAAATGCAAAAAAATGTCAAAAATATAACCAATTACAAACCAAGGTCAAGCTTTGAGTGTCTTTGTTCATTTTCGCGGGTTTTTCTTGTAATCGGCTAAGAAATCATTTCTCACTCATTAAAATGGTGCAAGTTTCTTTAGATGCTTTAAAAGAACACTTTTCAACTCTTGGTGTAAACTTAACTGAACCTGTTTTAAAAAAATGTGAGTAATTTAGATAATCATTAAGAGTGTTAATACATTAGATAAGGCTTTATTTTTTGTGAGTTTTTTCAATTTCTATTCTCATAACAGTTATGTGTACAGATTTTATGTATAATTCGATTTGAATTTGAATATAAGCAATAGTGATGTACATACATTTAATCTTGAGAGCACTACTTTTAAGCTTGGTAGCACTAATTTTAACTATAATTTTCAATTAGAGTAGATCGAATGAATGTGATACCCAAACAAACTTATTAAAACATGATGCTAACTTTATTACTAAATTTTCAATTAGAGCAGATTGAATGAAAATAATACCCAAACAACTAAATGATAACAATTTGCTGGCTTTGCTACCAAATTTTCAAGTAGAGCAGATTGAATGAAATAACCCAAATGAGCTTAAATGAAAAAAAACCCCAACAGACTGCTTGCTTTATTCCTATTACATTAGCAGTTTGTGTGTGTGTGTGTGTGTGTGTGTGTGTGAGAGAGAGAGAGAGAGAGAGAAAATAGAAAGAGATGATTTCCACAAAATTTAACATGAGAAACTTTAAAATGCAGAGGAATTGTCTTAGGTTGTATCCTAATAATCTACTTATGCAGCGTCGCGTTGGCTCGTGGCGTTGATAGCTGCATTGGCAATCACGTGACCAAGTATAGATCTGTCCAAATAGTCGCGGACTAGACTGATGCAGTCTTCTCGAGTTCTTGATAACCATGGATACGAAGGCTATGAGCCATGCAGTTTTTTTGCAGTGTCTGGCAATTGTTTTAGTATTATCGTTTTGCCTGTCGACACCAACTTACACAAATTATTCGCTAGGAAGCAGCACTGTGGGCCCAAGTGTGTTGCCATTCGTATAGTTTGATGCACTATGAAAACTGTGAGAAGTGTAAAATTATCAAGACTGCATCAAGTTAAGTGTACTAGACTATTCGGATACAGCCTCAGGCTGTATCTGAATCCTCAGCTGTATCTGAATCCTCAGCTGTATCCAAACTTTCTACTTTTGCGTTGCTGATTTGATATGTGGCTTAGCCAATTGCATCTATATTCATTTAACCAAGTATCCGAATTGTCATTGAGGATGCCAGTGCATCTCTCTCAAACCCTTGAGTCCAAGGACTGAAGCTATACATTGTTGACACGTTAGTGGTGTTTGATTGGCAACCGTTTTATTACTCTTTTTGTCTGCGAGCGCTCGTAACTTTATGCTGCCCACTATTTCATACTATGCAGTTTTATAATATTAAGAAGTCAAGGTTATTTCAAAAAGTTGATTAATCAAGCTACGCCTACCTTTTCACCTAAAGTTGCACATTATTTATTGGTATCATATGATTTAATTTTTGTAAAACAGTTGATGCAACAATAAAATGTAGTTGATTTAAAATGTTTTAGGCTATTTATTTTAATTGGATCTGATGTTTGGCATTGTTTCTAAGATAATTGGTCGATAGTAGCACTGTGGTATCATGGATGTAGCAAGTCTTGTTGCCGTTCAAACTGGCTGATGCAGTCTGTAATAGGAAGTGTATGTATGGAGCGAAAATACATTATCTCTATAACTCAAGGATCCTTTCAAGCATTCTCGAGATTATTCGGATACAGACCTTGACATGCTATATTACATTATTATACAACTCTAATCATTTGTGTTGGCAAGAATGCGTAGAAGTGTAGAGCGGTCCAAAATGTAATTTGATGCAGTAAAAAGTGCACGGCAAAATGAGTTTTTACAAAGGCAAGTTACGCTTGATGAGACTGCAATCTATATGGTTTCCTCTTTTTCAGCAATATATTTATTTTATTTATTTGAGATATTTAACAGAAACTTTCTAAACTAATTGATTTTAAAAGCACATAATAATTTATATGAGGGAGCTAAAGGGACTACTAATTTTACCGGGAAAGGTATTTTCATATACCTCCCAGGGTTCTTTAAAATACCACAATCGACACGGGATCGATGGCCATTACTTCCCTTCTGAAGGAAGTAATTCCACAGATTTTTATTGCTAAGAGTCAGAGGAATTATGGAGGGGGTGATCATGTATTTCTCTTAAGTGATTTTAAACTAGTCATTGGGAAACTGGTATGACTTCATCATGCCCATACATTGCATTAATTTAATAATGTACTCAACGGACCTCCAGTAACTTGTTCACAGTACAAGGGATATCTGAAAAATTTTGGAATATCTAAAATTCAAATTAACTATTTCTATGAGTATCTAAGCTGGTATCCAATAAATCAATAACCTCAAAATATGCTACATACAATACATTACACATACCATACTCTGTACCTAGCCTACCACAATATTTTCAACTATGAAAGTTCTTTACCGCTGACTTGTCCAGACATATTTCATATTTACCAACCGTCGATCCCTACTTTTCAAAAGTTCCCAACTTCATAACTAATCAAACATTGATACCCTCTGTAGTATAAGTCATTCATGAGCTAAGTTTACCTGGATGACAGCTCGAAATGTTACTAGAAGTAACCCCTAATATATCACTACGCCAACAGCTGACATCTATCACATAATTTAGGCCAATATTATTTATATATTTATTTGAGGTCAGACACAAAGTTTATTTATAGTTTTATTCCCCTTAAAAAATATTAACTCCACTTTCACAAAAGCTTCTAACGAACATAGTTTCAAAATGGCGATTGACAAATCTAAACCATATGGTTGAACACGACGGTAAACAAGTATTTTACAATGATGCAGACACCCAGTTGATGAAGATATTCTATTCAGTTAAATATTTCAAAATACGATAAAATAATCATAATATCATTTATTGTATGTAAAAAAAAGACAGCAATTTTCTCTTTTTCAAGTAAATACGATGCCTGTATTAAAAGGTATTGATGTGTGCACTATATTACAAAAAATCAGTAACGTTCCAAAATGAAAAATAAGTACTTTTAATTATGTTTAAAATATTGTTTCAAGTTGGATAAAAAGAAATTATTCAAAAAAATGAAATAGTATGAGAAAACTTAATTTTACATTATTTTAAATGTAATATATAACAGGTAATTAAAGATCTTTACATTTATAACAAAACTGTGATCTTTTACAAGTGTTGGCAACCCAAAACCTAAACATATGATTTTCGAACTGTCATCTAGGTAAAAACCTATCGTGAACAGAATATAGCTATTAAATCACCAAATATGCCAATAATGTCAAATAATGCTAGAGATAATTCACTGAATCCGAAGCAGATATAAAAATACAACATGATTAATGTACACTATCAGTGATCTTTAAGAGTTTTTTTATTGTGTCAAGATAATCAAACTACAAAAAACTAAGCCCGTTAATTTTCTCAACATATCATTTAAGTGCAAAAACTTATGTTAATTTTTGAAACTATGTGTGAATACGTGCACACGTCCTGACAATGACTTGCGAGCCACTATTGTTTTCTAATATATTTTTGATACTATAATCCACCTTGAATACACCCACACAAATACAGAATGAAGTCAACATATCATAGTTACGTTGAATGATATATTTTCTGGTCATTGGAGTAGTTCACTATTTAATTTCAGGTGTAGAGATATGTGAAACAAACTGTATAGATGAAGAGGAGTTTGTTGAAACATGGATGGCCTACACTGTGTCCAACTTGGGAGGGGCGGACCCAACGGTTGAGACTTTGGTACAGATGGAACGAAACTGTCTCGCCAAAACTGAACAAGAAACCAACACATCTTCCAAGAAACAGAAAAAAACCTCTTCGCTTGTAATCTACAATGCATCTACAATTGATTCATTTTTGGAGTATCCTTTATTTTAATAAAATGTCGAGCATGACTTAAATTTGGTTTGTATTATTGTATTGTCGCACATTTAAAGGGATGCAGGATAATACCACTTTCACCATGTATATTAATCCAATGCTTGATCTTATTTGACAAGACGTACTATCAGAAGGCTATATTAAATTTATTTACGAGATTGTTAAAATAATAACAGAAACGTATTTCAGTGGCCACGTGGCATAAGGCGCTACTCTCGCAACATAATAAACTCTTGATGATGGAGAGATCATGGTTCAATTCTAGTTGAGTGAACTGAAGTTTTTTTCTTAAATGATTTCCCACTCCACACAGATGTTGGTACACTTCCTCTAAATTAAACCTTCATCATCCCTAACAGATTAGCATAATTAGTACATAAGAATAGGCTGTAATCCAAATGGTTAGTAAGACGTGGTGCTTAGGAAAAAAAAATCATTAAAATAAACAGTTAATCCTTTGGCACCGAAGTTTGTTCTTAGCAAAAATTTGGATAAAGCTGGAGAATATTAAAAATTATGCAGGTAAACACAGTATTTTCATTAATTTTAAATTACATTTGAATGAGTTTTATAAAATCTACATTCATTTGCCTGATGGCTAACATGTAATATAAACTGTACTTAAACAGTTACAGTAGGCCTTTTATCTTTTTACAGCACTGTAATCATTTTTAGTCGGACAGGAAATCACACTGTTGACTACAACATGTAAATATAAAGCATTTATTATCATTGTTTGCTGAGATTAGTATCAATAAAATAAATTCATTTGACCTCCAAGTATTTTTTCCTCCCCTGTACTTGAAAATTATGATTGGATTATCTGACATTTTGGACTGCCTGGATTAGATCTAATTTACTGTACTTATTTAGGTATCTACCTAATTAGCAAATTAATTTTCAAATTATCACCATTATCATAAATTCATAACTCATGGCTGTGCCTCAACATTTATTTAGTATGTTAGGGGATTTGGGGGGTACCTTCTTACGGTGTCATGTGAAGTTCCCAACGGGAGAGGTATTATTTTTATTTTTATGCATATGGTGGGGAAAAAAAATTACAATTTCAAGTCATTTATAATATTTTGTTAAACTACACTTTACTTTTGCCAATTTACTGAAATTCATAAAATGAATTAAACTTTTTGACATTCTTTAAATGTACACCATAATGCTTTAAAATACGATTTCCATAACAGAGATTAGAAAAATAATTGCATAAATAATTACAATCAAAAACTATTATACAATTTTTTTAATACTAATTTTATTTGATTGGCTGCCCAGAGTTCAAATCCCGTCCATTGTAATGCAACATATTTATTAGTGACCTCTCCAAATTTAATACAACTCTCCTCCCCATAGTAAGACATTTTGACTTAATTTTTATCACTTTCTTGCTCGGAAGGAGAGCATTGTGTTTGTTTAGTGGATGACTTATTACCCTGATATTACTTTGCAGAAGAACTGGGCTTAAAAATATTAGGGGTTACGCCAGTTTAATTTGTTAGTGAAAGTGTGGCCTTGGTACAATTTGTTTTTGAGGATAAATTATGCCCAGACTAACATCTTATTGGTGGGCCCTTTCATGTGGGTCGCGACTCGAGGTAAAAAGGCCACTTGCTGTATCAAAGTCAGTGAATTAATCACACCGGCCCATTTTTCCGGTCAAGCAGTATTTAGTTTAATTAATAGCCCATACCTCAGTTTTAGCAGTCACGATAGATGTACAATAGCTCCGTGGCTTCTTTGGTGCTGACTGACGATTCACAGCTTACTTCTAACAGTCAACATTTAGGTATTACCTAAATTTTGTTGGTAAGAAGTGACAGCTAATAAACACATCTTTTTGCAGATCATATTGTTCGGCATAGGGATACATAATTTGGTCTGGTAACGTTTCAAAGCTGTCAGCTGTGAGCTGTCACTCAGCACCAAAGAAGCCATGGGGCTACTGTATGTGCAACAGTCGGGCCAACTTGTTTCTTAATCATAAGTTATATCAAGGAAATAGTGATACATAATTTGCTAACCACAATTATTAATCATTTCACTAAGTGAGTAAACGTAATAGCCTATTCATTTCTTATGTAATAACTTCCCTCATCAAAACTTGGGCAGGAAATGTAACTATAATTTAGGATTCTGGTGGAAAAACACGATCTGATGGCTACACAATTACTAAAACAATTTTAATATATCCACATGTCAAGTCATACACTCTACAACCATCATGTTTTACAGATACTATCAATACCTATAAAATAATAATAATATAGTAAAATGTCAGCAATGTTGATCCCAAAAATAGTTTATATATTTTTTTAACTATTCTTCCTCCCAAAATTCTACAAACCTGGTAGCTGAACACAAGACACAATAATTTAGGGCACACAAATAACTAACATTGCATATCGATAGCCTACAAGGCGTGTACTGAGTGGACCATTTGGAGTACAAACACTTTATTTAATTTTAAACCATTTCAAATAGACCTATTTCTCTCTAGTTTAAACAAATCTTTCATCTGGTTTTCTTTAATCCATTAATTTCAGTGCTGAAGATACAACAAATGATGACATTTGTAAATTATATGATACATCTCATGAGGTAAGGACATGCATTTATTTTCAGTACAAAACTAACTGCATGGAATTAAGTTAAGATTGTGTTTCTCATTTCAGAAGCTTTTATACATTTTATTTAATGATGTATTTGGTGACTAGTGGTGGGCCAATACCGACTTTTCTTGATTCCAATACCTTGTTCGATACTATCACTTCATATCCTCGATACTCAATAACCTATTTGATACCATTCAACATAAAATTTAATAGATCCTCATTTTGTAAGCATAGAAATTTGGTCAAAAGAAAAGGGTTTAATTTGTTTCTATTTATTTGTTTCAATATGTCTCAAAGTTTGGAAACTAGTCAATTAGGTTATTAAAACAAAGTATAACAAGATAGTATTTAAAATTACTAGTAGGGCTATAATAATAAATTTTATTACTTATTAAGCAATAAAAGATCATGAAAGTAAGTTTTTTTTATAGCATATTAGCATATTTAATTACATATAGAATTTTATATATGTCAGGTTGTAGGATGGCATGTATGCCGAGAGAATAAACATTATAAAATATCCCTTTTGAGGAGTTAACCTTGATGTATACTAAAGAGTGGTCAACATTTTTAGCGCACAGTATTGATTATTGCAATACCATTCGATACCAAGGTTATCGAGTATCTGTATTGGCCCACCACTAATAGACAGTTGTCTCTTAATTTCCTTACCGGTGGTTTGAGCACTTGTTTGTGCCGCAGATTAATTTTTGATTGTTGGTAAATCAATTGTATTTTAGATATCTGTTCACAGTCGAACAAGTCTTATTTTCATGGGATAGGTATCTCCTCTGCAAATTCCTCTAGATTTGAATGCAATTAGAACTGCTATGACAGAAACCATGTTCTGATCCCCCTCCCCCTTCGAATGCCTGTATTTTTGCAGGTCCGTGGTCTGTGGCGCATTTCTTATCTATTGGTTTTCCTTCGATATAAAATTTATGTCGCTAATGACCACCAGTTTATCCTCAAATTATACCTATAACTGTGTGTCTACCAAAATTGATACACACACACACACACACACACACACACACACACACACACCGTAATTTTGATCAACAGTGTCATTAAATAATAAATTGCTTGAATCAGATATTTCTCAAATTTTCTTTTGAATCTCGAATCCAAATTTGAATAATTGATTTAATTCCCTTAAACGTAACATTTTAATATACTGTACAGTACAGCTTTTAGTTTTAGCATAAAATATCGCTCTTTGGGGAAAGAAGTGTTTCCTTTTAGACCCAAGACAAATGTACTTAAAAAATTTCTATTTGGATTTGTCTGTATGATGTAGAATAACACAAACTACTGTTGGATTTGCTTATTAAAGGCCTTTATGAATTTTGTTGTGGCCGAAATCGATCATATTATTATTATTTTATAATGGTTGATAATATCTTTCAAAATTGAAACCTGCACGTCAATTGACTTGACTTTTGAATACTTTGAAAGCAGTTATTCTAAAACTGTTCTGGTTTTAAGGTATGTCCATTCTTAAGAAAATTTGACTACATCTTAACCAGCTTCATTGGCTCTCATGTTCTAAGTTGTCACTCTCGCGCATTAGACTAGATTGGGTTTAGATCTCGTTTGGGTGTATTAACGGTGATTTCCTCTAAATGGTTTTCCACTTTACTTCAATGCAAATGTTGGTACACTTTCTTTAAATTAATCTCTCTAATCCCTAACACATTATTGGTACATAAGTGTACAACCTTAGTGGGTAGTAAGACGCATTGCTAAAAAAAACTAGCTTACAATTGTTCATTTAGGGGGGAGGGGGGGAATATACAGTCTTCAATTGATATAAATAGAAGGGTGGAAAGGGGGGAGTCTGTGGAGTAAATAGCTCAGTTCTACCGTTACTGGGATTTCTTTTCTCTCGGCACATCAGGTAACCTGTGAAAGTATGTACAGTTACAAACATTCCAGAGAATGGACAGTTACAGATATACTGTCACATAACTGGCAAGTGTTCCTTTACACCTGCTTCCACCTGCGTGAAACAATTATTTACACATGGCTGGTTGACAAGTTTTCCCTCTATTCTAGTTTTTTAGAAGATACTTACTTAATTTATGGCGATTTTTTTCTTTCTTTCCTATGTTCATTGACTGTTTTTAAAGATTCTGATTGTTAAACCATACTCAACTCTCTTAATAAGATATAGCTAATGTTACTCAAAACAGTTAATTCAACCATATTAAGGAGTCATTCATCCCATAAACCAC